>JAKJMR010015889.1:41943-56150 GCA_024449315.1 Daboia siamensis
CAGCGGGAAATCCAGGTTTAAATTGATTGGTTGGGAGCACACCTGGCCAGGTATAAATAGGGCTCAGGTAACACCTTTTCCACACACAAGCTACCACCTAATAAAGACGGTAATGCTGTACTCCTGTGCCTGGTGTCCTTCATGCGTTCCAGAACCCACCTCACAATAGCGGCGACGAAGGTGGGATCCTGCTTCATCTAAGAGCTGAATTCACTAGGGGACAGCATCACTAGCTGGAGGAAAGAGGCATCTTTCTCCCCCCTCCATCAATGACCGGCTAGTCACCACACTAGCGGCCACCTCCGAAGCAGGACTCCTGAACCGGACGCAGCAGCATGGCACAGATCGGCCAGATGCAGGCATTCGACATCCGCCACCCCGAACGATGGCAATCACACTTGGGGCAAGTCGAATTTTACCTATGGGTGAACCGGATCACAGGATGGCATGAAGGTGGCAGCTCTGCTCTGCCTCAGCGGGTCCGCCGCTTACGATTTGGCTGTAGGCCTATGCTCACTGACAGCCATCAGGGCCGTCTCCTACAGCAACCTCACAGAGAAGCAAATAGCCCGTGCCTGCAAAGATGAAGTAAGGAAAGCTAAGGCTCAAAATGAACTAAGGCTTGCGACCAAAGTCAAAAATAACAAAAATGCTTCTTTCAACATATAAAAAACAAGAAAAAAGTTAAGGAAATGATTGGTCCATTAGTGGGGGAAAGTGGCAAGAAGGTGACAAGCAATAGGGAGAAAGCAGAACTATTTAATTCATTTTTTGCATCTGTCTTTACACAAAGGGAAAAAACAGTCCAACCTACCCAAACCAGTGCCATAAAAAACAGAATAGAAACGCAAGTTAAGATAGGCAAGAAAATGGTAAGTGAGCATCTGTCCAGCCTAGACGAGTTCAAATCACCAGGACCAGATGGATTACACCCCAAGGAACTGGCAGACGTGATCTCAGAACCACTGAACTATATTTTTCAAAGATCCTGGAGCACTGGGGAACTACCAGAGGACTGGAAGAGAGCTGATGTAGTTCCCATCTTCAAAAAAGGGAAAAAAGTAGATCCAGGAAACTACAGACCTATCAGCCTGACCTCAATACCTGGGAAGATTCTGGAAAAGATAATCAAACAACAAATCAGCGAACATCTTGATGCAAACAAAGTCATCACTAAAAGTCAACACGGGTTTGTCAAAAACAGATCGTGCCAGACAAATCTTATTACATTCTTTGACCAAGTGACAAACTAGTGGACCAGAGGAATGCTGTAGATATAATTTACTTGGACTTCAGTAAGGCATTTGATAAGGTAGATCACAACCTACTACTTGACAAGATAGAAAAATGTGGGTTAGATAGCATTACCACCAGATGGATTCGTAGCTGGCTGACAGGCCGTACTCAGCGTATGGTCCTCAATGGAACCGCATCTACATGGAAGGAAGTGTGTAGTGGGGTGCCCCAGGGCTCTGTTCTGGGCCCAGTGCTCTTCAATATCTTCATTAATGATTTGGATGAGGAAATAGATGGGGAACTCATCAAATTTGCAGATGACACCAAGCTGGCAGGAATAGCCAATACTCCAGAAGATAGGCTTAAGATACAGAAGGATCTGGACAGACTCGAACACTGGGCACTATCTAACAAAATGAAATTCAATGGTGAAAAAAGTAAGGTTCTACATTTAGGGAGGAAAAATCAAATGCACAGGTATAGTATAGGTGGTACCTTGCTCAATAGTAGTAACTGTGAGAGGGATCTCGGAGTCTTAGTAGACAATCACTTCAATATGAGCCAGCAGTGTGCTGCAGCTGCCAAAAAAGCCAACACAGTGCTAGGCTGCATTAACAGTGGGATAGAATCAAGATCAAGTGAAGTACTAATACCACTTTACAATGCTTTGGTAAGGCCACACCTGGAATACTGCATCCAGTTTTGGTCACCACGATGTAAAAAAGATGTTGAGACTCTAGAAAGGGTACAGAGAAGAGCAACAAAGATGATTAGGGGGCTGGAGGCCAAAACATATAGGGAACGGTTGCTGGAATTGGGTATGTGTAGTTTAATGAAGAGAAGAGTGAGGGGTGACATGATAGCAGTGTTCCAATATCTCAGGGGCTGCCACAAAGAAGAGGGAGTCAAGCTATTCTCCAAAGCACCTGAAAGCAGGACAAGAAGCAACGGATGGAAACTAGTCAAGGAGAGAAGCAACCTAGAACTAAGGAGAAACTTCCTGACAGTGAGAACAATTAACCAGTGGAACAACCTGCCTCCAGAGGTGGTGAATGCTGCAACGCTGGAAGCTTTTAAGAAGAGACTGGACAGCCATTTGTCTGAACTGGTATAAGGTTTCCTGCCTGAGCAGGGGGTTGGACTAGATGACCTCCAAGGTCCCTTCCAACTTTATTATTATTATTATTATTAAGCTTAATAAACACTTCAACCCTCGAATGTCTGAACTGGCCTGGCAGTTCCAGTTTGAACAAAGGGCCCAACTACCGGGTGAATCAGTGGCAGATTTCATCGTGGGCGTACGGCAGGCCGCCCGCCTCTGCAAGTTCACAAACGTGGATGAGAGGCTGCGCGACTGGATCATCTTCGGCCTTTGTGACAAGCGGCTGCGGCAAATGATTTTTGCGAGACCCAATCTGACCCTCCAGGAGGTCCAGAACGAAGTTTTGGCCCATGACATGGCCAGTGGCACAGACCAGACCACCAACCCCGACCCAGCAGCCCAGGAGGATCCATTAATGAGGCGATCGCTGCGTACGGCGGAAGCAGCGGAACGAACGAGGAGGCCGAGCTCAATGTGGTGCAACAGAGGCCAGAAGAACCCCAGCCTCGGCGTGGCAACCAGGGAGCCCAGCGGAAGCCAACAACATCCAACAAGTGTACCGGCTGCGGCGCAAGCACCCCCAAGTGTGCTGGCTGCAGCGGGAACCATGTGAGGGCGGCCTGCAAATTCCAGACGGCCAAGTGTTGGGCCTGCGGAAAAATAGGCCACATCGCCTCCGTTTGCCGGAATCATTCCTGAGACGGCCTGTATGAACTCCAGCCCAAAGACGTGTCACCGAAAGGTACCAAGGCCCACCAATACATCACCACTAACCTTTTTGAAAGCCAGAGGGCTGCTTCCCACACGGGTGTCAACTGGCTGCTCACCCTCAAAATTAAATTAGAGGTCCACTTGCAGGGCATTCCTTGCAAGATGGAGCTTGACTCTGGCTCTGCAGTCTCTGTAATCTCGTACAAGACATTTAAATTCGTGTGCAGCTGGAGCAAGCGGCGAGCCCAATTGAGGCCTACCAATCTAAAACTAACCGACTTCCAACACGCCCCCGTCAAAATTAAGGGGGAGGCCACCCTGTCGGTGGGGTTCAGGGACTTCCATGGGCACTTGGATGTCCTCGTGGTTGAGGGCCAGAGGACTAGCCTAGTGGGGGTTGGACTGGTTTGAGGCCCTGGGCATAGGGATCTCAGGTATTCACAACACTCAGGCCAAGAGGATCAAATCCGTCTGCAAAACGTTTGCAGACGTATTTGATGGCAATTTAGGCAGGTACACCGGGCCCCCATCATATTTAAACTAAACCCCAACGTCCTGCCCGTAAGAATTAAACCCTGGAGAGTCCCCTTCGCTCTCAAACACAAGTTTGAGAGTGAACTGGATAAGCTAGTTGAACAAGGGATGTTAGAGCCAATAGAAGGGAGAGTGGGAGACCCCCATTGTTATCCCTCTTAAATCTAATGGGGAGGTTAGAATTTGCACGAATTATAAGTGCTCGGTAAACCGGGCCCTTAATCCGCACGCTTACCCGGTCTCAACGGTCAGCCACGTCCTTGCCTCTCTCCAGGGCAGCGCCATCTTTGTGAAGCTGGATCTCGCGCAGGCGTACCAGCAGCTACCAGTTACCAGGGAGATGGCAGACACTCAAACCATAGTAACCCACAAAGGAGCCTTCACACCGTTTGCAGTGTGGTGTCTCTGTAGCTCCAGTGATTTTTCAGGAGATTATGGAGAAGATACTGAAGGGAATCCCTGGGGTATGCCCTTACTTTGACGATGTCCTCATCGCAGGGAAGTCTGAATAGGTACTGGCTGAGAGACTTCAGGCTGTATTAAGCAGGTTCCGCTCTGCAGGGCTCAAACTTAAACGGGACAAGTGTAGCATTGGAGTGGCATCCACAGAATTTCTAGGTTTCAGGATTGATGCCAAAGGAATTCATCCTGCTGACTCCAAGGTAAGGGCAATAAAAATGGCTCCCACCCCCAAGAACAAGGCTGAGCTGCAAGTGTTCCTGGGGTTGCTTAATTTTTATCATGCATTCCTGCCTCACAAGCTGCTATTGCTGAACCCTTGCACAAACTCTTAGACAAGAAAGCTACTTGGAACTGGATCAAGGTCCACGAACAAAGCTTTCAAACTCTAAAGGAATGGTTGTCCAGCAATTCCACTGTCACACATTTCATAGAAACAAAGCCCATTTATATTGCGTGTGATGCTTCCCCATATGGAGTGGACGCAGTATTGAGTCACTTAGAAGAGAATGGTGAACAAAAACCCATCGCCTATTACTCCAGGACACTGTCAGCGGCTGAAAGGAATTACACACAAATCAACAAGGAAGCCATGACAATAGTGGCTGGAGTCAAACAATTCCATGACTACCTGTATGGCAGGGAGTTTACCATATTCACAGACCACAAGCCACTGCTAGGCCTATTCACAACAGACAAACCCCCCAAATGCTATCCCCTAGGATGCTCAGGTGGTCAATATTCCTATCTGCGTATAATTGCAAACTGGTGCATAAGCCAGGAAAGGATATGGGCCACGCTGATGGGCTAAGTAGGCTACCCCTTAAACACCTAGAACCTGATCCGGCACTGGTAGCATAGATCCTAGGCATCCAGGACCTACCGGAATGCCCACTTTACGCAAAGGATATTGCTGCTGAAACAACAGCAGACAGGATCCTGAGCAGGGTCCAGGCGTGGGTAGTCACCGGGTGGCAAGAGAAGAGCCCAGGCCCGGAATTCCAAGCATATTTCACATGGTGGCATGAATTATCAGCCCATAAGGGATGCCTGTTGTGGGGTAGCAGAGTCATCACCCCGGAGAAACTAAGGGACAGAGTCATGCACTCATTGCACCTGGGCATAGGGAGAATGAAGGCATTAGCTAGGAGCTACATCTGGTGACCAGGGCTAGACAAGGCCATAGAGGAGCGGGTGCACAGCTGCTACAGTCATGACCGAAATTGTTGGCACCCCAGAAATTTTTCCAGAAAATCAAGTATTTCTCACAGAAAAGTATTGCAGGAACACATGTTTTGCTATACACAGGTTTATTCCCTTTGTGTGTATTGGAACACAACAAAAAAAGGGAGGAAAAAAAGCAAATTGGACATAATGTCAAACAAAACTCCAAAAATGGGCTGGACAAAATTATTGGTACCCTTAACTTAATATTTGGTTGCACACCCTTTGGAAAAAATAACTGAAATCAGTCGCTTCCTATAACCATCAATAAGCTTCTTACACCTCACCCGGAATTTTGGGCCGCTCTTCCTTCGCAAACTGCTCCAGGTCTCTTACTGTAAGGGCGCCTTTTCCCAACAGCAATTTTAAGATCTCTCCATAGGTGTTCAATGGGATTCAGATCTGGACTCATTGCTGGCCACTTCAGAACTCTTCAGCGCTTTCTTGCCATCCGTTTCTGGGTGCTTTTTGACATATGTTTGGGGTCATTGTCCTGCTGGAAGACCCAAGATCTCGGACACAAACCCAGTTTTCTGACACTAGGCTCTACAGTGTGACCCAAAATCCTTTGGTAATCCTCAGATTTCATGATGCCTTGCACACATTCAAGGCACCCAGTGCCAGAGGCAGCAAAACAACCCCAAAACATCATTGAACCTCCACCATATTTCACTGTAGGTACTGTGTTCTTTTCTTTGTAGGCCTCATTTCATTTTCGGTAAACAGTAGAATGATGTGCTTTACCAAAAAGCTCTATCTTGGTCTCATCTGTCCACAAGACGTTTTCCCAGAAGAATTTTGGCTTACTCAAGTACATTTTGGCAAACTGTAATCTTGCTTTTTTATGTCTCTGTGTCAGCAGTGGGGTCCTCCTGGGTCTCCTGCCATAGCGTTTCATTTCATTTAAATGTTGACGGATAGTTCACGCTGACACTGATGCTTCCTGAGCCTGCAGGACAGCTTGCATTCCTTTGGAACTTGTTTGAAGCTGCTTATCCACCATCCAGACTATCCTGCGTTGCAACCTTTCATCAGTTTTTCTCTTCCGTCCACGACCAGGGAGATTAGCTACAGTGCCATGGGTTGCAAACTTCTTGATAATGTTGCGCACTGTGGACAAAGGCAAATCTAGATCTCTGGAAATAATAATAATAATAATAATAATAATAATAATAATAATAATAATAATTTTATTTGTATACCGCCCTTCTCCCGAAGGACTCAGGGCAGTGAACAGGGCAAATATATAAAAATACAAAAGTACAAAAGTTAAAAAGAAATTAAACATATGCCCAACTAAAAACAGTAAGTACAAACATTAAAATAACCATAAAAACCCAAACACATCCCCCATCAGGCCAGGCCAGCTTGTTCAAATAAGAATGTCTTCAGATCGCGACGGAAGGAGCGAAGGTCGGGCGCCATTCGGAGCTCAACCGGCAACTGGATCCATAGCTCCGGGGCGCCCACAGAGAAGGACCTCCCCCTGGGGGCCACCAATCGACATTCTCTGATCGGTGGCACCCTGAGGAGACCCTCTCTGTGGGAGCGCACAGGGCGGAGGGAAGTTGATGCCGGCAGCAGGTGTTTCCCAAGGTACTACGGACCCATGACATGTAGGGCCTTAAACACCATTACCAGTACCTTGAATCTCACCCAGAAGAGATGGACTTGTAACCTTGAGATTGTTGATATTTGTCCACAATTTTGGTTTTCAAGTCCTCAGACAGTTCTCTTCTCCTCTTTCTGTTGTCCATGCTTAGTGTGGCACACAGAGACACACAATGCAAAGACTAAGTGAACTTCTCTCCTTTTTATCTGCTTTCAGGTGTGATTTTTATATTGCCCACACCTGTTACTTATCCCAGGTGAGTTTAAAGGAGCATCACATGCTTGAAACAATCTTGTTTACCCACAATTTTGAAAGGGTGCCAATAATTTTGTCCAGCCCATTTTTGGAGTTTTGTTTGACATTATGTCCAATTTGCTTTTTTCCCTCCCTTTTTTTGTTTTTTGTTCCAATACACACAAAGGGAATAAACCTGTGTATAGCAAAACATGTGTTCCTGCAATACTTTTCTGTGAGAAATACTTGATTTTCTGGAAAAATTTCTGGGGTGCCAACAATTTCGGCCATGACTGTATGTCTGCCAGAGGTCCAGGCCTCACGCGCCTGTCCACAAATGGGAGGCAACCCACACTCCATGGTCCAGGGTCCACATTGATTACGCTGGGCCGTTCCAAGGACAGCTATTCCTAGTGGTGGTAGACAGCCATTCCAAATGGCTAGATGTAGTATCAGTCACTAGCATGACCACGGCGAGGACAATCCAAGTGCTCAGGGGACTCTGCCACGCATGGTCTCTGATAATGGACCACAATTCACATCTGCTGAATTTCAGGCCTTCACGAAGAGCAACTTGATTAGGCACGTCACATCCGCACCCTTCCACCCGTCGACCAATGGACAAGCAGAGCGCATGGTGCGCACAACCAAGGATGTGTTGAGGCGCATCAGCGGCGACTGGCATCAAAGGTTGGCCCAATTTCTCCTGGCACAACACGCAACACCGTGCACAGCCACAGGGAAGAGCCCAGTGGAACTTCGTTGGGGCAGACAGCTCATTACTAAGTTGGACAGGCTCCACCCCGTGGCTGCAGACTCTGAGCAAACCAACCCCGCTAGAGAACTACACACAGGCGATTTGGTTTGGGCCAGGAACTATGGGCCGGGACATGTGTGGATTCCGGGGGGGTGGTGGTTAACAGAACTGGGCTTTTGTCTTACATTGTAGGGGTGGAGGGGGGCCTTCAGATCAGAAGACACATAGACCAAGTCAGGAGAAGAGTTCCTGAAAGGTCACAGGACAATAACCACAGGTGGGTCACCCATCAGCAACCACTAATCAGCACAGCCAACCCGAGCCAGAGGAGGACTTCATGGACCCAGAGCTGTTCGCGGAGACCTGTCCGGCCCAGCCAATTACAGACGCAAGGACATCACGACAAACCGGCCACAGGAACAGACTCGGGCGGGTCCATCAGAAGCAACCAGACCAGACCGACCCACTGACGCTGCTGCTCTGGACAGGGGGGAACCTTTTAGATCAGACATGTCAAACACAAGGCCTGGGGGCTGGATCCGGCCCACGAAGTGGTTTCATGTGGCCCGCGAAGCCATCCTGGAAACAATGAGGGAATGGCCCCCGCTGCCTTGGCCCTGGCCCAGAGACTCTTCTTCTGCCAGAGTCCCTCAGATCTGTCCCACTCCTGCCCAGGCCCCCATAGGCACCCTGTATGCGAATGATGTAGAGCTGGCCACGCCTACTCAGTAGGCCATACACACTCTAGCCACGCCCACCCAGTAGGCCACACCCATCCTGGCCATACCCACCCGGCCCCTTGAGGGCAACCGCAATGCTGATGCGGCCCTCAATGAAATTGAGTTTGACACCCCTGTCTTAGATGGTCCGCACAGATTCATAGGCCACCCACCTATCTCACAGACTGTGCAGTCATGAGGGCGGCCGAATGTGCCACATCAAATCGGCTATGACAAGTTATATTGCATGTATTCATGTAGAAGTGTATTGTCTATTCTTAACGGGGAAGGGGTGTTATGTATGGGGTTAATAACACTATTAAACAACAGCTCAACCGATACCACCAGGTGGTGCTACACCAAAACTGCTGCAACCAGGGGCAGTGTTTTGGCAGGAAATCCAGGTTTAAATTGATTGGCTGGGAGCACACCTGGCCAGGTATAAATAGGGCTCAGGTAACACCTTTTCCACACACAAACTACCACCTAATAAAGACGGTTATGCTGTACTCCTGTGCCTGGCATCCTTCATGCGTTCCAGAACCCACCACACAATAAGGGGGGAAACAATGCCGGGTTGCCGCCTCCCTAACAGACCTCCCTTGTGGGATATGCTGCCAGGAAGCCAGGTGGCCTGATGAGCACAGAGGAGCCAGCGAAGGCGCTTTCTGCATTTGGAACGAAGACTTGAGATTCAGCGTTTCTTAGCCCACGCTGATCACGCCCTCCTTACAATCTCCCTCTCGAGTCTTCGTCCCAAATGCCGAAAGCGCTGATCTTGCCCTTCTTGCAGTCTCCCTCTTTGTTTCAACTTGCTTTCTGCATTTGGGATGAAGACTCGAGAGAGGGAGACTGTAAGGAGGGCGCGAACAGCGCGGGCTGACAAATCCCAAATCTCGAGTCTTCGTCCCAAATGCAGAAAGCGCTGATCTTGCCCTTCTTGCAGTCTCCCTCTCTTTGTTTTAGCTTGCTTTCTGCATTTGGGATGAAGACTCGAGAGAGGGTGACTGTAAGGAGGGCGCGATCAGTGCAGGCTGAGAAACGCCGAATCTCGAGTCTTTGTCCCAAATTCTTGCCTTCTGCAATGCAAGCAACTGGGACGGCTCAGCAGAGGAATGGGAATTTCTCCCCGCGCGCTGATCAGCACGCATGATGAAACACGCATTCCCTGTGTGCCCTTGCGAGATGTGGAGGTGCTCCATGGAAGTAACTCGGATCGCTCATCAGAGGAAATGGGCGTTTCTCCGCATGCGCTGATCAGCGGGCATGGAGAAATGCCAAATCTCGAGTCTTCATCCCAAATGCAGAAAGCAAATTGAAACAGAGGAGACTGCACTGGGTCGCCCCAACAGCAGCCGCCGTCGGCAGAGCGATTGCCCGCTCCTTGGGGCTCGCTGCTGCCATGGGGGCCGGCATGGGGATTTGTTTCTGCGGGAGAGGCGAAGGCTGACGGAGATGTGGCAGACCTCCACTGTTCTGTCAATCAAGCCTGTTGTTTTGCGCATGCACGTCCTTTGCAGCTCCCAGTTTTTTCTTTTGTGAGGGAATCAGTTTCGAGTGGCTCTTTCACTGTTTCAGGTTGCTGACCCCTGGGCTAGTCTAAAGAAAAGGAAGAAGCGGGCGACATGATAGCAGTATTACAGTATTTGAGGGGTTGTCACAAAGAAGAGGGGGTCAAATTATTCTCCAAAGCACCAGAGGCAGGACAAGAAACAATAGATGGAAACTGATCAAGGAGAGAAGCAACCTGGAATTAAGGAGAAACTTCCTAACAGTGAGGACAATTAACCATTGGAACAGCTTGCCTTCAGAAATCGTGGGCGTTCCATCCTTGTAGGTTTTTAAGAAGAGACTAGACCAAGAGTCGGCCACCTGCAGCCTTCTACTGCGGCTCTCAGTCCTCTGCCATTTGCACAGAGAGACGCAGAGACAGAGAGAGGCACTTGCACTTTCTCTCTTTCTCTCTCACACACATACAAACAATTTTACTTACTTAGGGAAGAGGACTGGCAGACCAAAGGCAGGAGAGAGCCAGCCCAATAAGAATGTGGCGAGAGGCCAGTTGGCCAGGTGAGCAGGAGATCAGAGAGGGGGTGGAAGGAAAGAAAGAGGGAGAGAGAAGAAGGAAGAGAAAGGGAGAGAAAAAGAGGAAGAGGAAAGGGAGAAGACAGAGAGAGGAAGTGGAAAGAGGGAAAGGGAGGGAGAACAAGAAAGGGAGAGGAGAGAGAAAATATGTATATATGTGGCTGTCTTTACTGGACTTTTAGTAAATGCTTAATGAAATATTTTGATTTTTTTTTAATTAAGAGATGAGGTACGGGGATAATTATGCTGTATTTAAAGATGGTGGATAAGCTACTAAAATTGTTTTCACCTGTTGCAATGAAGATTTTTTCCCCCTTTCTCTGGCATAAAAATTTGTTTTTGTAGCAGTTCATTGATTTCATAAATGCAACACACTTGTTTTTTTATACATAGCATAAAGGTAAAAAAAAGGATATATGCAGTGTTATCTTCATTTTAGATATCAAAAGGGTTTTGTGGCTCCCAATGTTTTCTTCTCTGTGAGAAACGGGCCCAAGCGGCTCTTTGAGTATTTAAGGTTGCCAATCCCTGGACTACAGTTATTTGTCTGAAATGGTATAGGTTCTCCTGCTTGAGTAGGGGGATGGACTAGGAAGACCTCCAAGATCCTCTTCTCTATTCTATTTTCTTTCTCTATTCTAATTCTATTTCTATTCCTATTCTATTCTGTTCCTATTCTATTCTGTTCCTATTCTATTCTATTCTATTCTATTCTATTCTATTCTATTCTTCAAGCCTGCTGAGGCATGTAAAAGGCTCCAGGGTTTGAGAGAACATCCAGGACTCCTTCTCTGCATCTGTCTTTACACAAAAGGAAAAAAAAAACCTATAAAAAAAACCTAAAATGCAAATTAGCAATGCAAGTCAAAATAAGCAAGAAAATGTTAAAGAGAATACCTATTTAGTTTAGAGTTCAATCCACCAGAAAGTTTCTGGAAGAATTGGCAGATGAAATCTCAGAACCTCAACTATATCAAGGAGCACTGGGAAACTACCAGATGCCAAGAAAAGGGCTGCTGTAGTTCCCATCTTCAAAAAAGGTGGGGGGAAAATGGAACTGGGAAACTACAGACATATTAGCTTGACATCAATACCTGGAAAGATTCTGGAAAAATTAAGTAACGAATCTGTGAACACCTAGAGCAGGGGTGTCAAACTGCCGGCCCACGGGCTGAATGCATCATCCCCAAACTGTGCCCATCCCATTGCCGGCAATGGAGAAAAAGCTCTGATACGTTGTGCAATGTCACGTGACGTCACGAATCTGACATGTCTGACCTAAAGGGAAACAAAAGTTATAACTACAAGCCAACATGGATTTGTCAGAAACAAATAAAGAAAATCTTATTGCACCCTTTGACAAAGTGACAAAATTAGTGGACCAGCAAAATGCTGCGGATATTGAGTTGGTCCCTTCCAACTCTGTTATTTTCTACTTTCCTTTTCTTCTTTCCTCTAGTGCAGGAATTAAGGCACTTTTCCCATTTCAGCTGTTGTTGTTGTTGTTAGCTGCGAAGTCGTGTCCGACCCATCGCGACCCTATGGACAACATTCCTCCAGGCCTTCCTGTCCTCCACCATCCTCTGGAGTCCATCCAAGCTCACGCCTACTGCTTCAGTGACTCCATCCAGCCACCTCATTCTCTGTCGTCCCCTTCTTCTATTGCCCTCGATCTTTCCCAGCATTAGGCTCTTTTCCAGTGAGTCCTTCTTTCTCATTAGGTGGCCAAAGTATTTGAGTTTTAGCTTCAGGATCTGGCCTTCTAAACAGCAGTCAGGATTGATCTCCTCTAGGACTGACCGGTTTGATCGCCTTGCAGTCCAAGGGACTCGCAGGAGTCTTCTCCAGCACCAGAGTTCAAAGGCCTCAATTCTTTGGCGCTCAGCCTTTTTTATGGTCCAACTTTCACTGCCATACATTGCAACTGGGAAGACCATAGCCTTGACTATACGCACTTTTGTTGACAGGGTGATGTCTCTGCTTTTTAGTGTGCTGTCTAGATTTGCCATGGCTTTCCTCCCGAGGAGCAAGCGTCTTTTAATTTCTTGGCTACAGTCCCCATCTGCAGTGATCTTGGAGCCCAGGAAAATAAAATCTGTCACTACCTCCATTTCTTCCCCATCTATTTGCCAGGAATTGAGAGGGCCAGATGCCATGATCTTGGTTTTCTTAATGTTAAGTTTCAACCCAAGTTTTGCACTCTCCTTCTTCACCTGCAACAAGAGGCTCTTTAGTTCTTCTTCACTTTCTGCCATTAGAGTGGTATCATCTGCGTATCTAAGGTTGTTGATATTTCTTCCGGCAATCTTAATTCCTGCTTTTGATTCATCTAGCCCAGCCTTTCTCATGATGTGCTCTGCATATAAGTTAAATAGGCAGGGCGACAGTATACAGCCTTGCCGGACTCCTTTCCCAATTTTGAACCAATCAGTGGTTCCATGTCCAGTTCTCACTGTTGCTTCTTGACCCGCATATAGGTTACTCAAGAGGCAAATAAGATGGTCTGGTACTCCCATCTCTTTAAGAACTTGCCACAGTTTGTTATGATCCACACAATCAAAGGCTTTAGCATAGTCAATGAAGCAGAAGTAGATGTTTTTCTGGAACTCCCTAGCTTTCTCCATGATCCAGCGTATGTTGGCAATTTGATCTCTAGTTCCTCTGCCTCTTCGAAATCCTGCCTGTACTTCTGGTAGTTCTCGATCCACATACTGCTGAAGTCTAGCTTGTAGGATTTTAAGCATGACTTTACTAGCATGAGAAATGAGTGCAATGGTGCGATAGTTTGAACATTCTTTGGCACTGCCTTTCTTTGGAATTGGAATGTAAACTGATCTTTTCCAATCCTGTGGCCACTGTTGAGTTTTCCAGATTTGCTGGCAAATTGAGTGTAGCACTTTTACTGCATTGTCTTTTAAGATTTTGAATAGCTCGGCTGGGATACTGTCACCTCCACTAGCTTTGTTGTTGCTCAGTTTTTCTAAGGCCCACTTCACTTCACATTCTAGGATGTCTGGCTCGAGGTCAGTGACCACCTCACTGTGATTATCAGGGACGTTAAGCTCATTCTTGTATAGATCTTCGGTGTAATTTTGCCACCTCTTCTTGATCTCTTCTGCCTCTGTTAGGTCCCTGCCATTTTGGTCCTTAATATCATGCCCAGTTTTGCATGAAACGTTCCCTTCATTTCTCTAATTTTCTTGAAAAGATCTCTGGTCCTCCCTATTCTATTGTTTTCTTCTATTTCTTTGCACTGTTCATTTAAGAAGGCATTCTTATCTCTTCTAGCTATTCTCTGGAATTCTGCATTCAATTGGGCGTATCTTTCTTTTTCTCCCTTGCCTTTCGCTTCCCTCCTTTCCTCAGCTATTTGCAAAGCTTCCTCAGACAGCCATTTTGCTTTCTTGCATTTCTTTTTCTTTGGGATGGTTTTGGTTGCTACCTCTTGTACAATGTCGCGAACCTCTGTCCATAGATCTTCAGGCACTCTATCAGATCTAATTCCTTAAATCTATTTGTCACCTCTACTGTATA
>JAKJMR010015918.1:0-13002 GCA_024449315.1 Daboia siamensis
GGGCAGTGGCGCCAATCATTGGGAAAGCTGCTGCGGCCAGTTTGCAGAGCTGCCGCCTTCTTTCGAAGGCAGTAGCTCTGCAAATTGGCCGCGGCAGCAGGGCTGTAAACATTAAAACCAAAAGAGCCACTGGGAACCGGTTCCATCAAACATAAAAAAAGTGGCAACCGCATGCGGCTCCCACTTTTTTTTATGTGTGATGGAACCGGTTCCCAGTGGCTTTTTTGGTTTTTCAGGTTGCCGACCCCTGGTCTATCCGATGGTACCCTGAGGAGGCCTTCTCTGTGTGAGCGCACTGGGCGATGGGAAGTCGTTCCCGGCAGCAGATGGTCCTGCAAGTATATGGTGAATCTACTCAGATGCACCAAACACATGAGGGAAATCTGGGTCTTAATGGCTTTCTAAAGATGAGAAATGTTGGGGCCCTTTGTGTATTGTCTGGAGGAGGGGAGCAGGGGAGAGATTGTTTCAGAACAGAGGAGAACCTCCCAAAAAACAGGTCCCTAGAGTTTAAAAGAGGGAATCTTTTATTGTGGTAATGTGTGGGGCAGGTTCAGAGAAGACAGTCATCCAATTAAACCAGTCCTACGCTGTGTCAGACATTAAAAGTAATAACCTACCACCTTTGATCACACCTATAAATCTGCTGAGAGTCAGTACACCTCATGAAGTAGTGGGGTTCCATGGACAGAACGAGCTGTGTCCATAACTACCCATGTTGTTCTGTTCTAAAACAGTTTCTGGATGGCCTTCAAAAGCGGCCCCCAAAGCCATCAACAGCAATCATACCATTGTGGGAAGTCAGCCCCCAGAGAAGGAAATATTAAAAGGGCAGAAAAATATATTTCCTCAAAGGATCTTGAAGAGGCAGGAAAACACACCCAGTTTTTCTTGATAGCCCCAGGTCTCCCTTCCCCAAGCAGAAGCCAGCTCTGTACAAATGCAGATGTAAACCATCAGGAAGATTGTAGGCTGCCAGCTGGGAGATTAAGAAGACAAAGACACCTACAATCAACATATCCTAGCCCCAGGAAAGCAGGGGACATAATAGGAGTAACCCATCACCATCAAAATACCAGAAAGGCACATTCAGACTCAGGTCAAAAGTTCATGACACAGGAAATAGCCTCAAACACGAACAGGACGCAGCTCCAAACAAAAGGCTCCAGAGGATATAAAAACCCACTCCCTATATATGGTCAGTCATTCTTTTCTGCTAGTCATTTTCCTGTCTGGTTCTCCTCTTCAATAAACTACAACCTTCTTCCCAAAGCAGTTGCCATGTTTATTCCCAGCTTGGGTGAACCATAATGAAGGCTTTTCTTCCAACACCAGAAAAGACTAAACATACAGCTACTACTCAATTTAAACATAGCCAAAAACAAACTTAACAGTCTCAACCTAGACAAAAAGAAAGAAAAGAGAATTTGCAGGACCAGGAGTATGAAGGAATTTTTTTTTATATTAAGAACCTCAACTCCTTGAAGTTAATTTACTGAAGGTAGTGAGTAGGATCAAGAGGCTGATTGGTGTAGTGGTTATAAACAACGCTAAAGCAGAGAGATCATGAGTTTTAGTTCTCCCTTAGGCACAAAATCAACTGGGGGACATTGGATGCCTCCATCTCTCTCAGCCCTTAAAATATTGTCAAAAGGCAGTCTTCAATAGTCAAGATTAACTTAAAAGCACACAAAAAAGTGTGGGTATGATCAAAACTAAAAATAATTGACACTTATTTGATTGCACTCCAAAAAACTGGGCAAACCATAAAACACCCACTTAATTTAATTAATGCTTACATTAAAATGTAATTACATTAATTTAATTAAATCAATTAACTGAATTGTAGGGCAATTACTCTGCATCTTCCACTTCTGCCCCGTTAAAAAATTAGCCCCAAAATTTTGGTTAGCAGTGAGTGATACTTATAGACCTGCCTTAGATGGCATGTTTCTGGTGTAAGTGATTTGAATCTCAATTATTTATCTTGAGATAAATAAATCTATCTTCCTACCTTTTCCATGTAGTTTCTAAGCAGAAGAGAGTGATCATGTAGGAAAACCTATTCCATTATCATTCAATGTCTCTTTTAAAAACAACTGATCAAATTGGTTGGAATTTTAATTTTTCTTCCTTGCTGAAGTTTTCCCCTCATGAAATTGAAACCTTTCAAATATCCAGTATTATACTTTGGAGCATGTGAACAGACCTTTCCCAAAGGATCAGTGTTGTCACTGCTGATATCTGTAACAGTCATGCCTTCAAACCCTGTGCTGAATATTACACAATCCATTTAGATTTTAGTTTGAAGTGTATTAAGGAATATCTCAGGAGGACAAGGACTGGATGGAGGGTTTCTCTGAATGTTACTGCCCAGCTGAAAGCTAAAAGGAGAAAAGCATTTTACAGCTTGATGACCAAGATCAAATAATATGGCAGGTCTAATTAAGCACACAGCTTCTTTTATTGACATTTGATCAGGATGCTAATGGAGATTTCATGAAAAAATAACTGGAGTGAAAACAGGGAAGGAAAATTAGAAACTCAGCTGGATTTCCTGCCATAGGTTTTTTAAAATATGTAAGCTTGCATTTTTAATCTTTTATTTCCTGACACTTAGATTCCAATAAATGTCTAGATTGACTAATTTATTAAAACTGATACCCTACCCAGTTCCTATGACTTCAGGCAAATAATATGGAAAGAAAACCACCAAGAGTTTTTTGTTTGTTTTTTTAAAAAGCAAAACTTAATTCATATATACATTTAAGGGTTAACTTGACGCATGCCACAAGAATTATGCGCAGATACCCTACAAAAAAAATCTACTTTTTCATGCTTTACAAAATATTAGAAATGTGGGGCTGTCAGGTACAAAGAATCAGGACCACACAGTAAATTCCAATTAAGAAGATTTATTGCTCAAACCTTTACCCAATAATCTAGTCAGCTAACGATCAGCATTATAGTGGTATTAGGTAATAGATAATGGTATTCAAGGAGGACTGGATTTAGAATGCTTGTTAGTTCATAGTAACTCCAGACTGGTTCTTCTTTTGACTCCAACCCCAACTTCAGCCTCCTCTTCTCCTCTGAAAGGATTTGTTCTGAATCATCCCTCCCCCCCCCTCAATCTGTTATAAATTGAAGCTAATCAAACCATAAATTGGTAATCTCAAATCAAATCAAATCAATCTTTATTGTCAAAGTACAACATGTGTACAACCATGGTGGGATTTATGGATTAAAATTAATACTTTTCATTATCCTAGAAACAAGCAAGTCAGAATAGTGGTGTCAAAATGTTAACACAGTTATAACCACCACCATGGTGATAATTTTGGAGCAACTGGAGTTTCCTTATGGCTTCTGCCCATCGCGGTCATAACCTATTAAGTTGGGTAACCCACATGACTGACCCAATTTTATGACCTTTTATTTTTGTAGTAGTTGTAAAGAAATTCATTACATTTTGCTGAAAATTGGAAATAAATACCCTTTTTTGGGGGGGCAAAACCACCGTAAAAATGGTTACGGGTCCTAAGATGTTACAAACAGCCATAAATGTGGCCTGGGTGCCAAGCACCTCAAATGCAGTCAAGGGATCATGGGGAGGCAGCCCTCAGAAGTTTGAATTTGAGTCATACGTATCCCCAGGGAGATCTTGAAAGCAAATTTACTTTAATCAATTCCAATGACCACAAATTAAAATAGGGACGGTAGAGGTTCTGCTTTGCTTTGCTGTTTTCTTTTGTTTTGTAGCATAATTTTCATATGCTGTGATTCAGAATTCAACTTCCAGATTTTGCAAAGCATCTTTCAGCTGAAAGTCCAGGAGCTTGAAAGAAGGAATTTTTACAGAAATTAAAAAGGAACCAGAGAAGAAAAGCTATCACTCCAAATGCTTGTCCCATTTCTTCAGAACTCTCAACAGTGGAGTTAGAAAACGGGAGATGTGGGGAACATATTACCAGGCCTGGAGACTGGGAAAGGAATGTCCAATCCTATTTTCATGTGGATCCAGCCTTTCTTACATGACATATTTTCTCAAAATCTGTTCTGAAATTTTCCAAACATAAAAGACATCGCCGGGAGTGGGGGAGAATTAAAATACTACAAAAATTAGATACCTTGCTCCCAAGGAAAGTGGGAGCCACTGTTGGTGAGATTTACAAGCCACAAATACACAAGACAAACGGGCATGTGTGCGCACACATACGATACACACAGACACTATACTGCTACGTCTGACTATTGCTGAATGAAAATATCCGGGAAAAATGAAGCTTTAAAATGAACTGGTTTATAAAAGGGATTTAAATTGTCACATTTCACCTTTCTCTGATACACTATCAGGACTAATTATTTATTTGTTCATTAAATTTATATGCCATCCATCTCCCCAATAAAGCAAGTATTTTTTATCCCCTTTCCATTTAAATGGGGGTGGGGTGGGGTGGGAAGAAGAAGAGATCTAAATGGGGAAAAGTTTTGAGGTTTTGTTGCATTTCTGGGAAGGTTTGTTATCTTCTGTACTTGGAGTGATCAGATTTTTGGGTGATATAAAAGTGGCTTTTATATCACTATGGCAATATAAATGATCCTAGGAGTTATTATTAGTGCTGAATAGTGACTAATAAGGGCTGAACAGTTTTCAGCAAGGAGAAAGAAATAGAAGAGGAAGAGGAGAAAGTAATAAACCCTGTGTAGGCCTATATCCAATTGCAAGTAAGGTGGATCAGGTTACTCTACTTTAAAATATGAAGTCATTAAATTACTTTCCTGTTCAGAGTCTACTCACACAATATTTTATAAATCAGATTGCTCTGCTGGAATTTAAAATACCAAGCGATTGACAGAATAATATCTCCAGGTATGCAAGGCGTCAACACAACTTATATCTGTCCTAATGATAACAGATTTCAATGTGTTTAATATCCCTGAGGTAAAGAAAGGGATACGTTGAAGAAATTAATTCCTCAGCCATTTGTATTCATTCACTGCATTACATTATACATGTCTGATTGGTCATCTGACAGCAACTCAGCATCGCTCCTCCATAGTGTCATGTATTTCCATGTAATTTATTTCTTAGACCTAATGACAGGCCTTTTTAAAAGCACATTTTAAGAGAGGTCAGGGGCTTAAACATACTGTGTACTCAGACAATAAGACCACGATCAATGCAGCAAAGTCTGTGTAATAAATAGTGTGTTGTGCCCCCTACCAAAGGTTACCCTGCAGTATTTTTACGTGATGAAAAAGCATCTGTGTGTGTTATATGCGTTTTACACACACACACACACACACACACACACACACATATATACTGTCTCAATTGTTAAATCAATGCCAGCAATCTTCAGAGTTCTTAAATTCACTTTTAACAATAATAGTGGAACCATGTTTTTATGCATCCCATTTTGTTTCTCTCTAACCAGATGGAGCCCTCTTCTCTTGATGTGAAATTCCATCTTTCTTACCCAACTCTGAAAATCTCATGGGTGTACTGAGGATTACATTTCTCCCATATATTTGCTCAAGAAGTCTAGGCTAATGCAGAGAAAGATTGAGGTGAATATAGCTGTCTTATGGTACTTGAGAGGTCGTCACAAAGAAGAGGGAGTCCACCTATTCTCCAAAGCACCTGAAGGCAGGATATGAAGCAATGGGTGAAAGCTGCCAAAGGGGGATCAACCTACTTTCAACTACTTTTGAAATCTGCAGGGTCTTCTCCAGGCAATCACCAAGAGTCAAAATTTACTTTAAGACACTAAGTAACTAATGAGGAGCACATGACACGGATTTTGTAATTTGTTAACTAACACAGTTATTTTGTATTTTAATTTGTTTTATTTTCTCTCTTTTAAAATGATGTTCAGGTTTATTAGCATTTAACATTCCTAAACTGATAAACTAGCTGGACACTAGCTACAGATAAGAAAAAGTCTGTTAACACATATTGGGGCCTGGTTTGTCTCTTTTGTGAACTCCAAACAACCTTTTTCCTTACAATTTATTTATTTATTTATTTTATTAAATTTATATACCACCCTATTCCCTTAGGACTCAGGGCGGTTTACAGGGAAAATTAAAAGCATAACATACAAAAATTAAAATCAGTTAAAACAATTCAAGTCCCCGAAATTTAAAACTAAAACCCAATTAAAAATTAAAACCCCTCAATCTGGGCCAGACAACTCAAAGAGCCAAGTTTTCAGATCCCGGCGAAATGAACAAAGGTCAGGGGCAGTCCTAAGTTCCGTGGGAAGTTGGTTCCATAGGGCCGGCGCACCCACAGAGAACGCTCTTTCCCTGGGAATAACCCGCCAGCATTCCTTAACTGGCGGTACCCTGAGAAGGCCATCCCTGTGGGAGCGCACAGGATGATGGGAAGTTGATGCCGGCAGCAGTTTATCAATATGCCGATGCTGGAAGTTTATGCCCCTTCTGATGTTAGACCTCATTTTATTGAACATGTGATATGGGATGCAAATATGTAACATGTCTGACTTCATGTAACTGATTTCCTATGCAAAGGGGAGGTTACTTTTATCCTGTCCAATCAACTTTCCTCTTGAAATTTTCTTTGTTGTGTTAACTATATAAAAAATGTAACATGGGGCTCAAGGTTCTCTCTCTCTCCTTTTTCATAGAGAGATCCCATTTTATCAGGGTATCCTAACAGACTGCTTTTAAATGATCTTCCTACTCAGTTGCTTATTGGGAAGGTAAACCGAGGCAGAACCTAGGACCAGATCTGGCTATCACTACATACATACATACGTACATACTTACATACATACGCAAAGACATAAAGAAATAAAATATTATATGAGATGTAACTAAATCAATCCACCTATCATGTATTGTAGCTGCCTAGCCTTTGATAATATTCGTGGTTTTGAAAACTCAAATGGGCAACAAATGAGGAAAAATGAATGAGTCCCTGATAGACTATGTTTATTTTGACCACATACAGGTACTCCTCGATTTAAAACCATTCACTTAGTGACTCTTCAAAGTTATAACGGCATTGAAAAAAATGACTCATGACCGCTTTTCACAAGTATGAACATTGCAGCATGGTCATGTGATCAAAATTCCCACAGTTGGCAACTGGCTTATAGTTATGACAATTGCAGTATCCTGGGTTCATGTGATCACCCTTTGCAACTTTCTGACAATCAGAGTCAATAGGGAAGCCAGATTCATTTAACAACTGTGTTACTAAATTAACAAGTGCAGTGATTCACTTTACAACTGTGGCAAGAAAAGTTGTAAAATGGGGCAAAATTCACTTGAACAACTGTCTCACTTAGCAACAGAAATCTTGGGCTTAACTGAGGTGGTAAGTCTACTGTATACTTTCCCAGATGTGAACTCAAGGTATAGAGGTCAACCAACTTCTGTCCACCCAGCTGCAGAACTTTTGTTCTATTCCAGATGTCCCTCTAGGAGTCAATGAAGATGAAACAGAAGCGGTTGTCTATTTAATTTTTGGAGGTATTCCAGGAACAGGAACAACAGTAACAACAGAATCCACAGATGGCAGAAATTCACTGAGAACATTTTTTTTTATGTAGGGTTTAAATTGCCTTTGAGCCTCTCTCATCTTAGATGTTAGTGCATGATAATTGTGTTCCTGGAAAATAAAGAAGAGAGATTTGTAAAATTAATTTTCATTCTAGATTATGTCAGTTTTCCACTGGCTTTACAAATCCAGATGAAGCCTAGTGACTTCTTTCCTAAAGAAAATTTCCCTAAGACAGAGATAGGTAACCAGCAGCCTTTAGCTTAGCTTTATATGATGCTCAGACTAATTTAAAAGCACTCTGCAAAAGATTAGTGCAGACTTATGATAAGATCCACTCTGTTTTTTTCAAGCTTGCTGCTTTAAAGGGAGGGACAGAAGAATGCTAAAAAATAAAGCATGAAGAACAAGGCCAGAGAAAAAAGAATGGGTAACCATTAGGACATAACCCCAGAAAATGATCCTCTCCAATCACTGTGTCCTCTGGGTTTACTCATTACTTGTTTCACCCTTTACCATCCTGAGGAGAGATTATGCTTCAAGGAATGGACATTGTACAGCCAGTTTGATGTAGTTTGATGCAGTGATTAAGATGCTGGTCTAGAAACCAGGAGTCAGTGAGTTCTAGCCCCACTTATACATGAAAGCTGGCTGGGAGACTTTGGGCCAATCACCAGGAAACTGAGAGTTCTAGTCCTGCCTTAGGCACAAAAGCTGGCTGGGTGACTTGGGCTAATCAATAGTAGACTCTGAGTTCTATTTATTTATTTATTTATTTTATTGAATTTCTATACCGCCCTTCTCCCGGAGGACTCAGGGCGGTGTACAGGGCAATACATACAGCAATACAAAAATTAAAAAAAGAATTAAATTAGCCCAGAAGTAAAACCAGTACAAGAGTTAAAACTACCCCACCCACCTCCCTCATCAGGCCAGTCCGGCCTGTACAAATAAAAATGTTTTCAGGCCCCGACGGAAGGAGCGAAGGTCGGGCGTCGTCCGGAGCTCAACCGGGAGCTGGTTCCAAAGCTCCGGGGCGCCCACAGAGAAGGATCTCCCCCTGGGGGCCACCAACCGACATTCTCTGATCGGTGGCACCCTGAGGAGGCCCTCTCTTTGGGAGCGTACAGGGCGGAGGGAAGTAGATGCCGGCAGCAGGTGATCCCTAAGGTACTCCGGACCCATGCCATGAAGGGCCTTAAACACCATTACCAGCACCTTGAATTTCACCCGGAAGACAACTGGCAACCAATGCAGCTCACGGAGTAAAGGTGTTATATGGGAGTATCGGGAGACTCCCAACACAACTCTCGCGGCCGCATTCTGTGCCAGTTGGAGCCTCCGAGTGGTCTTCAAGGGCAGCCCCATGTAGAGAGCGTTGCAGTAGTCAAGGCGAGAGGTCACGAGCGCATGGGTGACCGTACACAAAGCATCCCGATCTAGATAGGGACGCAACTGACGCACCAGGCGAACCTGGGCGAAGGCACCCCTAGTCACAGCCGTAATATGATCTTCCAGAACGAGCTGTGAATCTAGGAGGACTCCCAAGTTGCGAGCCCTATCTACGGGGGGTAATAGTTCACCCCCCATAGAAAGTGATGGAATATTCTGTATATCACGGGATGCAGGTATGCACAGCCACTCAGTCTTGTCGGGATTGAGTTGAAGTCTGTTACTCCCCATCCAGACCCGGACCGCCTCCAGGCAACGGGACATCACGTCGAGGGCATCACTGGGGTGGTTTGGGGTAGAAAGAAAAAGCTGGGTATCATCAGCATATTGATGATACCCAACTCCAAAACCACGAATGATCTCACCCAGCGGTTTCATATAGATGTTGAACAGGAGGGGCGAGAGGACCGACCCCTGAGGGACTCCACAAATGAGAGACCTCGCGGTCGACCTCTGTTCCCCTGTCAACACTGACTGCGAACGTCCCAGGAGATAGGAGGAGAACCACCGTAAAACTGTGCCTCCCACTCCCAATCCCCTGAGACGCCGCAGCAAGATACCATGGTCGATGGTATCGAATGCCGCTGAGAGGTCTAATAGGACCAGGATAGAGGAATAGCCTCTGTCCCGAGCCCTCCAGAGATCATTCACCAGAGCGACCAATGCCGTCTCCGTGCTGTGCCCGGGCCTGAAACCCGATTGGTACGGGTCTAGATAATCCGCTTCATCCAGGGCCAGAGGGAGCTGATGCGCCACCACACTCTCAACAACCTTCGCAAGAAAGCGAAGGTTGGAGACCGGTCGAAAGTTATTCAACAAAGCTGGATCCAAGGCAGGCTTCTTGAGGAGGGGTCTCACCACCGCCTCTTTAAGGACGGCGGGGAAACTACCCTCACTCAAAGAAGCAGATATAACTGCCTGCATCCAGCCTCGTGTCCCTTCCCGAGCCGCATAGACCAGCCAAGAAGGGCACGGATCCAATAAACATGTGGTGGCGCTCAGCTTCCCCATGATCCTGTCCACTTCCTCAGGAGTAACAGAGTCAAACTCCTCCCAAACGATAAGAT
Organism: Daboia siamensis; assembly: GCA_024449315.1. Taxonomy (NCBI): domain Eukaryota; kingdom Metazoa; phylum Chordata; class Lepidosauria; order Squamata; family Viperidae; genus Daboia; species Daboia siamensis. The sequence goes on from JAKJMR010015918.1 coordinate 10,054, forward strand.
TGCCCGTGTCCTGCTCGTCAGACTCTGCCCAGTCAGAGTCCAAACCGGTCCGGATCCGAGCGATTTTGTCCGACAGATACTGGTTAAACTCCTCGGCACGACCCTGCAAGGGTTCTTCCCTCACCTCCTGATTAAGGAGGGAGCGAGTCACCCTAAACAAGGCGGCCGGGCGATTATCCGCGGACGCGATAAGAGTGGCGAAGTAACTAGACCTCGCCTCCCTTATCGCAGCGAGATAAGACCTAATATAGAGTCTTAGTCGCAATCGGTCGGGTTCGGACCGGCTGGATCTCCAACAGCTCTCTAGGCCCCGTCTCCGACGCTTCATCTCCCTGAGCTCCGCGGAGAACCATGGAGCTCGTTGGGATCTGCACCGGGTCAGGGGCCGCAAGGGTGCAACTCGGTCCAGCGCTCCAGTGGCTGCTTTTTCCCAGGCTTCCACTAGGGAATCTGCCGAGTTGTAAGCAGAGGAGGCAGGTGGGGGTCCCAGCGCAGCCTGGAACCTCAAAGGGTCCATTAAGCGTCTGGGGCGGTACCATTTAATTGGTTCCGCACCCCCACGGTGGGGAGTGGCAAAACGGAAGACCAACCGCAGGAGATGATGATCGGTCCACGACAGGGGTATAGAAATTGGAGAACCCCCACCAAGATCATCTAACCACCGTCTAGATAAGAAAATCAGGTCAAGGGTGTGGCCCCCCTCATGAGTCGGTCCAGCAATTACTTGCGTCAGGTCCATGGCCGTCATGGAAGCCATGAACTCCCGAGCTAACTCAGATGATCCTCCCAGGGATGGTAGGTTGAAGTCACCCAAAACTATAAGTTTGGGGAACTCAACCACCAACACAGAGAGAGCATCGAGAAGCTCAGGCAGGGCTGCTGCTGTGTGCCTAGGCGAAATATACACCAGCAGCAAGCCCAACTGCGCACCCGGACCATATCTCAAAAAGAGAGACTCACACCCGACTATCTGAGAACCGGTGGTCTCCCGCGGACACAAGGTCTCCCTCATAACAACCGCCACTCCACCACCCCTACCATGAGTCCGAGGTCGGTGTAGCACCCGGAAGCCTGGCGGGCAAATATCAACCAGAGGTATACCATCCTCTGGGCCCAACCAAGTTTCCGTGATGCAAGCCAGGTCCGCATGCTCATCCTCAATTAAGTCACAAACAAGAGGAGCCTTATTAACGACGGACCTGGCATTCAAATATACCAACCGGAACTCAGGAGGCTGCACATCCTCGCTCCCGGGACCTCGGGGAAAAGACAGAGGGTCGGAGTGCCTCACCGCTTGCAAATAGCGAGGAGGCCTTCCCGAAGATCGATACGGCCCTCTGCTTATACACCTGCTGCCATTCCCTAACGTCGTGGGAATAGATAATCCCACGACCCGCTCTGTGTCCCCAGAGGCAACCGACCTCCGCTCCCCCCCCCGGCAATCTGTCCCGGCCCTGGCCTGAACAGTGGTTGACGTAATACCCCCTATATCCGTACAACCAAAAAATCCCACCCCCCTCCCTAACCCCACAAAAAACCTAGCTAAAAAATTAACCAGGGGTCTCTTATTAGGTCTAAATCGGAGGCCCCTGCGCGTGCTCGGCCATCTCTCAGGGTCCCAACAATCGGGCCCTTCATCGAGATTATAAATAGATAAAAAGGCGGGTCGCACCCAGGAGGGGGGGACACCCCTGAGGGCGAGCAAATCGCTGCACGAGTAACGAAAGCAAGGCATAAACAAACCAAGTTAGAGAAGGCAATCCCACATTAGATGGTAACATTATTAAGGAGGGTCTAAAAAGCAGAGGGTAAATAAATATCCAGACAAATCGTCCAACATGCTGCCACCAAAGTTGGGCGAACCCCAACACAGGCCGACCACCATCCTCTCACGACGGCCGTAGGTCAAGTTCTCGGGGGTAGTCTGAGGACATATTCTGGGTAAGATTGCAAATTAAGCCACCCTCTCACGGTGGCTTGTACCCAGAACCCTCTAATCCTTGAGGATAAACGTATAGGTGGATGGACAAAGTTCACAAAGGCTAGATGTAAAGCCATAGAAATCAAATCCATACGCGGTCAAACAGTTCCCAATACCGCCATAGTTCCTCCACTCTGCCATTCCAGGTGTTAATTTCTGGCCGAAGCTCCATGGACCCTTCATTATAGAAGAAAATTGGGCCTTCCAGAGCACGACCGTTGGAAAGCATAGGCTAATAAACAAGCCCTCTGGGCAAGAATAACACAGCCAGGAAGAAATTAGGAGGAGGCAAAAGCCTATAGCCGTAAGCTGCTCCAAAGGCCACAACCTTGTTACAGGCACCGCCGCATCCGTCGCCAAACATCGCCAGCTTCTGCCGCCGTCGCCACCACCAAGCAGGAGCAAAGCGCCGTTGCCGCCGAAGGAGACGCCGCCGTCGACAGCCGGGACGGCCCAAACGGCCCGAAAACGGCCCGAAAAGGACCTCCGCCACCGCCGCCGTCGCCGCCAACACAAGCGGCCGTCGCCACCGCCGCCGTCGCCGCCGGCACAAGCAGCCACGCAGCCCACAGGAGACGGGAACGCCGCCGCCGCCGCCGCCGCCGTCATCGTCAGAAACGGCCCGAAACGGCCGACAACAACGCCTCCGCCGCTTCCCAGGACCGCCGAAACCGCCCGGAGCAAATACGAACGCCGGCGCCGCCCGGAATGGCCGGGAGAAGATAAAAGCCGGAGAAGACGAGAAACGGCGAAAGAAGCCTTAAGCGGTGAGTAGATGATAAATAGTAGATAAATAAGCAGTCTTACAGCTAGTCCAAAGCACACCTAACGAAATCCCCAACACAGGGGCCCGAAGGCACCCTGGAAGCTCCTGGGGACGCCAAACTGCTAAACTTGCAGAGCTCAGCCAAACACAACCGCCTGCACGTCCGCCATCTTGAAAAAAAAAAAAAAAAAAAAAGGCATGA
>JAKJMR010015919.1:0-23916 GCA_024449315.1 Daboia siamensis
TACAGGATATATTTTGCTTCCTGCCTTGTTCCTCTACTAATCTCCCTGATATTAATTCTGTGCCTACTTCAACCATTAAAATTCCATTTTTTCCCACAGTGGTCAGGGACAGACGATATGGAGGGTGTTTGGGGGTTTTTGGTTTTTTTTTTCTGGAGGGGTGGGTCTCTTTGTTTCTGCTTCAGCATCAGTGGCTAAAATAAATGCAGAAGATAGCATTTATCTAAATATTATTAATCTAGGTGGCACCCAGATATTTTTGAGGTCCCTCAAATCTGTGAAGATTTTGTTTTAAAATGAGGTCAGCATGTTTGACCATGTAGCTCAACATAGCCTTCACTGACTGTTGATGACTCAACTGGTTATTGAGACCGAATCTCAATTAAGATAAGATAACATAACCTTTATTTTTTTTTTTACTGTGGGCACAACGGCACACATCAAAAATGAAATTTAGTTGCCTGCTCTCAATTCTTCTTGCATGTAATGTAAGGACACTCCAAAATTCAGCTAGCAATGTGATAGCCAAATCTGACCCTAGGTTCTGCCTTGGTTTACTTTCCCAATTAGCAACCAAGTCAGAAGATCATTTTAAAGCAGTTTATTAGGGTAACCTAATAAAGTGGGATCTCCCTATGAAAAGGGAAAGCCCCAAGACCCATCTTACATTCCTTTTTATAATTAACACAACAAAGAAAAATGAAAGAGGAAAGTTGGTTGGACAAGATAAGAGTAACCACTCCTTGCACAGTAAATCAACTACAAAGTTTGCTTGAAGTTAGATAACCAGATGCCAGTTGACACTAAGAAACTTTCATATCAAGAGATAGTCTCCAGACATCCTTCTGTAAACTATCTTTTCTGCTTAGGAAAGTTAGAAGAGAATAGAGAAAATAAGTCAAATTAAAATACAAAGTAACTATGTTAACCATGTTTCCCCAAAAATAAGACCCGGTCTTATATTTCTTTTTGCCTCCAAAAGAGGCAGTAAGTCTTAGTTTCAGGGGATGTCTTACGTTTTCCCCGACACCTGCCTCACCTCACGGTGGCGGCACCAACAGCCGCATCCAGCAGGCACCTGCATGGATGTCGGCCCACTTCTTGGCCACTTGCAGCTGCTTGCATCAGGAGGCCACATAGCCCGCCATGCCATGCCGCCGCCACAAGGTGAGACAGGTAGGGGAGGGGATGGAGCTGCCCCAAGCGCCCCATAGGTGCTCAAAGACTTTTTGCCTAGAGGGAGACTAGAACCTTTGTCTGCTTGCAAATGGGGCGGTTGGAAAATGAGGCATTTGCTCTATTTCCAACCATCCCATTTGCAAGCAGATGAAGCTTCCAGTCTCCCTCTGGGTGAAAAGCATTTGGGCACCTAAGGGGCCACCCAAATGCTTTTCACCCAGACTGAGAAATGACAGAGACTGGAAGCTTCGTCTGCTTGCAAATGGGGCAGTTGTAAACAGAGCAAATCCCTCGGTTTCCAACCGCCCCATTTGCAAGCAGACAAAGATTCCAGTCTCCCTCTGGGCAAAAAGTGCATGGTGCGTCCAGATTGCCTGCCCTCCCCCCCACCTCTGCCTCCATGCTGGACTTACCTGCACTGCTCCAAGGGGCCAACAATTCCCTCCATACAGTAGGTGGTGTACACACTCAGAAATCTGCCAGCATACAACAAGGTTAGAGGACATTTTAAGAAAAAAATAGCCTTGAAAGTCAATAGGTGACCTTGGTATAATATTGGCCATCTTGTTTAGCATGTTCCATGCCCTGCAGTCCCTCTGTTCTACGGAGCAAGAAATCCTTTTGTAGAAAGAAAGTGTAACTACAAGGTCAATTATCCCAAGTTACTACCCTCACAATCTGCTACACCCAGTCTTCCCCAAATATTCCCTGGAGGTTCACTTCATGGGTTTTCTCTAAGGCAGTGATGGCAAACCTTTTAGAGACCAAGTGCCCAAACTGCAACCCAAAACCCACTTATGTATTGTTGGGTGCCAGGTGGGCATGGCCCATTTGGTGGGCGTGGCTGCAGTGGTCACAACAGACTGGGTGGGCATGGCCAGGGTGGGCTTGACCACTTCGATGATGCTCATGGGGAGGGATGCCTATGGGGCCAGGCAGGGTTGGGGGAGATCCAGGGGGTCTCTGGCGGGTGGGACAGTGGGCAGGAGACTCGTCCTGTGGGTTGAGGTGAGGCGAGGCAGGGGGCAGGGAAGGGGTGCCATTGCTGCAAGGCAAGGCAAGACAGGGGCCGGGGTGGCTTCTGCCTGACACCATCGGCCCCTGCACACAACAAGCGCATGGGGGCCAATTGTGTCCATCAGCAGCCACAGCCTGCCAGACCCTCGGTTTCGGCATGATGTGGCTGCCGCGTCACACATTGCACCCAATGCAGCTGCCATGAGGCCACATAACAAGCTGGGCAGAGGTAAGGAACCAGTATACTGGTTTCTTACCACCGCCCTGCTTGTTCCGTGGCCTCATGGCAGCAGCATTGGGCAGGAGGCGGCAAACAGCCAGTTTTGGTGTGGCACGGCTGTTTATTGCCTCACGTATTGCACCCAATGCTGCTCTGACCCAACCCTCACAGAGCGCCATTCTCCCGCCGCCCCGACCTCATTCCTTACCTTCGCCCGGCTTGTTCTGCGGCCTCATGGCAGCCGCATTGGGTGCGACACGCAAGGTGGCAAATAGCTGTGGCCAGAGGCAAACAGCCATGTCATGCCAAAACCAGTCATTTGCCGCCTCCTGCCTAGTGCCTCTGCTATGAGGCTGTGGAACAAGCTGGGCGAAGGTAAGGAACCAGTATACCATTTGCGTAGCTCCACCCGGCTTGTTCCGTGGCCTCATGGCAGTGGCTTTGGGCAGGAGGTGGCAAATGGCCGGTTTTGGTGTGGCGTGTTTGCCATCTCGTGTATTGCACCCAATGCCACTCCGACCCAACCCTCACAGAGCGCCCTTCTCCTGCCGCTCTGACCCAACGCTCACAGAGTGCTGTTCTCCCGCCTCCCCGACCCAACCCACACAGAGCGCCCTTCTCCCACTGCTCCAACCCAACCCTCGCAGAGCGCCGTTCTCCCACCACCCCAACCCAACCCTCACAGAGTGCCCTTCTCCCACCATTCCACCCCAACCCTCGCAGAGCACCCTTCTCCCACTGCTGCTTCTCCTTCACGATCCACCGCTGCTGCCATATGCAAGGAAACAAAGGAAGTTTTTTTTGGGGGAAAAAGGTAAATCAATTCCAACTTCCTGATCTTTCCTTGCATGCGGCAGTGACAGTGGATCACAAAGGAGAAACAGACCAAGGCTGGGAGTCAGGTAAGGAAAGAAAGGCAATTTCTGGGGGGAGTGAGGATTTATTTCCTTACCTGCCCCACTTGTTCTGAGGCTGCTTTCCACTCAGACGCATTGCTCTTGCCAATGGCCCAGCCGCCCACTTCAGCGTCCTCCCTCCCTGAGCCTCCAGCGCTCCATCTGCTGCTTTGGTCAGCCTGCCGGCCCGCACCTCAACACCCTGCCCACCGCCGCCCACCATGGCTACCCCAGGGCTGCAGGGGTTGGCCTGGCATGGGAAGGGCACATGCCCCACCCTCCTGCCACCATGCAGGATAAAGTTGCCACACCTGCCTCCACCCAGATGCCCTCGCCTCCCCCAAGCGTTTTTTTTAGTAACCTGCCTTTCAACTGCATTCCATTTCTCCATTCGCTTCTCAGCCTTTGCCGCGTGTTTGTGGGACTATGGGTAAAAAAAAAAAGTTCCATCAGACTTTCTAACTTCTTGAGATCTCACAAGAAGTTAGAAAGTCTGATGGAACTTTTTTTTTTTACCGATAGTCCCACAAACACACAACAAAGGCTGAGAAGTGAACAGAGAAACAGAATGCAGCTGAAAGGCAGGTTACTAAAAAAAATGCTTGGGGAGGCGGGGGCGGGAGCGGCAACCTTGCCCTGTATGGGTATTGATGCAGGTTGCTCATGGACGGGACTGAAGGCCTAGGACTGGGGTGACGGCGGGCGTGCCCACAGAGAGGGCTCTGCGTATCACCTGTGGCACACGTGCCATAGGTTCACCACCACGGCTCTAAGGTGTAGTTTGCCTATAAATATATTTTAAATATCTGGAACATAATAAATACACATAATCAATGAATTAATATAAGTAATTGCTTATGTACAAATCAATACCCAAATGTTCACCATCCCACTGTTCCATTAACCAACGAGTGTCAAACTCGCCACGTCACATGACATGTCATGACGTATCATGACTTTTTTTGCATTGCTGGAACTGGGGTGGGTGCTGCCTCCAAATGATGCAACTGGCCCACGGGCCGGCAGTTTGACACCCCTGCATTTAGCTAATATAGCGTCAGTCCTAGCACAAAGTCAATCAGTTATTTAACAGTGCAGTGATGCAAATCTTGTGGTAGCTGGAATGGTGATCAGTTTGTTCAGCATTTGTAGTGATCAGCAGGAAAAGCATAACCAAGTCTATTATTGTATAGTTTTCAGTAGTGTGTAGAACTCTTCCCAAAGTGGCTGTAGTTTCTCTGCACAGGTTCCTATTAAATTCTACTGAATCAAAAGACAATCATTAGTCATTAGTTCCAGGGAGCCAGGGTTCTATTAGCACTCACCACACATCTATTGATATTTAGTGTCCACTCAGGTTCCCTATTGATGTCATTGGGCATTTTCTGTTCTGTTGCTATAACTCTCAGTTTTGTCCACCAGTAGGAAAACAGGTTCTTCCTTCCACACATAGGATATGCAAACCTTCTCCCCTGGGCGTTTCTCAATGCTGAGAGGTCAGTAGGTATAGTGTATACCTTTTTTTAATGAAAATTATCAGCACTTTTTTTTTATTAAAGAGTTTTACAAAAACAAAAGTTTACAATATATCCCCAAATCCCCCCCACCCCAAACCCACCCACTCCCCCCCCCCACTTCCCAGAGCTAAATACAGGATTATAGTTATAATAATCACATTCTAAATAAAAATTATGCATAATATACAATTAACCAAATTCATAATGTACTTTAACTCCCCTTTAACATAACTACATACAGAGTACCAATAACAATATCCCACTAAAATCTACTCATAAGCTAAATGGAACTTTTTGGTCCCATATTTGTTCTGAATATAATCTATCCATCTCCTCCAAACTGAAATATATCTTTCCTGTGAATGATCTTTCAAGTAAGCAGAAATCTTAGACATTTCTGCAAGATTCGAAACTTTAAACACCCATTCTTCTATAGTAGGCAAACTATCCTTCTTCCAATATTGTCCCACCAGTAACCGTGCTGCTGTTATCATATTCAACATCAAATTAGTTTCTTTAACATCACAATCTACAACAATACCCAATAAAAACAATTGCGGAGAAAACTTTATCTTTCTCTTAAAAATCTTTTGAATGTTCCACCAAATTTTAATCCAAAAAGCTTTTATATTTCTACAAGTCCACCACATATGAAAATAGGTGGCTTCTAAACTACCACATCTCCAACATTTAGACTGTACATTAGGATACATGTTAGACAACTTCTTGGGATCCAGATGCCATCTATAAAACATTTTATAAAAATTTTCTCTTAAGTTTTGAGCCTGAGTAAATTTAACATTTCTGACCCAAATTATCTTCCAAGTGTCCAACGAAATTGGTTCCTGAATATTTTGTGCCCACTTTATCATACAATCTTTAACTAGTTCCGTTTCCAAATCCAATTCAATTAAAGCATTATATATCCTCTTTATATGTGCACAATTTAAATCTCTAATTTGTTTTACTAAATTTTGATCTGTAATTGTGATGCCAACCTTTTGGACAAACTTCCACCTAGCTTTCAATTGGGTATATCGAAACCAAGAGTAACTTATGTTTTCTTGTCTTAACTCATCTAATGATTTAAGTTTCCAATCATTCCCTTGCAATCTAAGTAGTTCCTTGTAAGAAACCATATCCAAACTCACTCCCATAGATACGCCCTCTATCGCGTGTCCAGGAATTCCCCAAATCGGTACTTTATAATTTAACTTATAATAATACTTTTTCCAGACACGCAATAATGCACTTCTAATAATATGGGATTTAAAAGCCCTGTCCACTTTCTTATCGTAAAGCAAATATGCATGCCATCCATATACCAAATCCCATCCCTCAAGATGGAGTATTCTCTTATTAGTTAAATTAAGCCAATCACTAACCCACGTCAAGGCAACCGCATCATAATACAATTTCAAATTTGGCGCCTTAAGTCCACCTCTTTCCCTAGCATCTTGTAAAATCTTAAATTTAACTCTTGGTTTTTTCCCCGCCCAAATAAATTTATTAATACCCTTCTGCCATTGATCAAGGTTGGCATCCTTTTTCAATATAGGTATCATTTGAAACAAAAAGAGAAACTTTGGCAGAACATTCATTTTAACAACTGCAATTCTTCCCAGTAATGATAATTGTAATTTTTTCCAATTATTTAAATCCCTTTGTACCTTCAACCATAGTGTTTCATAATTATTCTTATACAATTTTACATTTGAAGCTGCAATATATACTCCTAAATATTTAACCTTTTTCACTATTTCAAAACCTGTTAATTTAGATAACATATCCCTTTCACTCATAGATAAATTCTTAGATAATATCTTAGTCTTATTACTATTCACCTTGAACCCAGAAACCTTACCATACTGAGTTATAATTTCCATCAAGTCTATAACCGACTGTAACAGTTGAGATACTGTCATAACCAAGTCATCAGCAAAAGCTCTCAATCTATAATCATTCTGTTTTATTTTAATTCCCTTTATCATAGAGGACTCTTGAATTTTAATTAATAAAGTCTCTAATGTTAAAACAAACAATAATGGTGATAGGGGGCATCCCTGTCTTGTACCTTTTTCAATTTTAAAGGTCTCTGTTAGCCCCCCATTAACTATAATTTGTGCAGTTTGTTGTTGATATATAACTTTAATCACATGTAAAAAACCTTCTCCAAAATTCATCTCCTCAACAACTCTCAATAAAAATTGCCAATTCAATTGGTCAAAGGCTTTCTCTGCATCCAAAAATATCAATGCTGCGGAGACTTGATTGTGCTTATCCAAATATTCAAGCAAGTTTACAATTTGTCTTACATTATATTTCATATACCTCCCAGATATAAATCCTGATTGATCACTATGAATCATTTGTTTCAAAACTTGCATTAATCTATTAGCCAATACTTTAGCAAAAATCTTATAATCTGTATTTAAAAGCGATATAGGTCTATAATTTTTGGGTTGAGTAAGGTCTTGATCCTCCTTTGGAATCAATGATACAAAAGCTGTCCTCCATAATGGAGGAACTGCACCTCCAGTCTGAATTTCATTAAACAAAATCTTTAAGGGTTCAATCATTTCGAGCAACAACTTTTTGTAGTAAATTGCTGTTAATCCATCTGTTCCCGGAGCCTTGCCCAATTTCAACTGTTTAATAGCTAAAGAAATTTCTTCTGATGTAATTGGGCAATTCATCTCAAGTTGTTGTTCTTTTGAGAGTCTCGGAAAATAAGCTCCCTGTAAATACTTGTCTATATCTAAAGCTTGTATATTTTCTTTAGAATATAATTTCGAATAAAAATCTAAAAAACTCCTCTTAATCAAATTTTGTTGGTAGACTTCTTTTCCTTTATATTCTATTTTATCTATAGTACGTGATTTCTGTTTCTTCCTTAATTGATAAGCCAACCATCTACCAGGCTTATTAGCGTTACAAAAAGTATTGTGTTTAGCATAACGCAAATTAGTTGCTACTTGATCAGCCAGTAGCATGTTAAATTGTTGTTTCAATAAATGGATTGAGATCCTTAAATTATTATCCAATGGATTCAAAATGAGCTTTTTCTCCTTAGATTTAATCTCTTCCTCAATATCTAAATGTTTTTGCATTTGCTTACGCCTATAAGCATTGTTCATATAAATCAAAACCCCTCTCATATAAGCTTTACTAGCATCCCAAACCATTTCCATCGGTGTACCTTTATGCATATTTGTAACAAAAAAATTCTTTCAGATGTTCTCTACATTTCTGCAAGAACAAGTCATTTGTAAATAAATTCTCATTCAGCCTCCAGGATCTTCTACTACCATCTTCAGCAAAAAACTCCAACCAAACAGGACTATGGTCAGACATTGTCCTAGGAAATATCTTGACGTTCTTAACCAAAGAAAAAAGATCAGTAGTAATCAAAATAAAGTCAATCCTGGAGAAAGATTTATGTCTATCCGAAAAAAAGGTAAAATCTCTGTCTCTCATATTCCTTTCCCGCCATACATCTCTTAATTCCAGATCTTCCTTCAAATCAAAAAAAGCTTTAGGCAATTTTGAATTAAAAATTTTTTTGGAGGAACCCTTCTTGTCTTCAGATGGCAAGACAATGATTTCATCACAATGACCTATGACCATCCACATTATGTACCGGTTAGCAAATAATCACATCGATACCATTACTATAGAAATCAAAACCAACCAGGACAAAAACGTGCATTTTTATCATGGGAAGGTGATTGTCAAGCTTCATTTTAGGCCTCGGAAAAGTGAAGGATGGTTGTAATCAAGGAGCATGGGTGTCCTCAAGACTACGTGGCTTACTACAGGGCACAAGCCAGTGGCGGCCTTCTAGGCTTCCGAGGAGCCCCCATTATGTACGGGACAGGTTTAGGGGGTCTGTTCCATGGGGTTTTTTGAAAAGCAATGCCTTTTTTGAGGCGAGGATTAGAAATCATTAAGCCGCATGTGAAATCTGCTGCCAAAAACATTGCCAGAGATGTTGTGGGGCATCTTGTTTCCCCTGATGATGTGGACAGGATGAGGAGGAGGCTGAGCTCCACCACCTGTTTGTTGGACCCGTGCCCCTCCTGGCTGGTTTATGCGGCTCGGGAGGAGACACGAGGCTGGTTCCAGGCAGTAATAACTGCTTCCTTGAAGGAGGGTGTCTTCCCTGCCTCCCTGAAGGAGGCGGTGGTGAGACCCCTCCTCAAGAAGCCTGCCCTGGACCCAGCTGTTTTAAATAACTATTGTCCGGTCTCCAACCTCCGCTTTCTGGCGAAGGTTGTTGAGAGTGTGGTGGCTCATTAGCTTCCTCTGTTCCTGGATGAAACTGATTATCTGGACCCGTACCAATCGGGTTTCAGGCCTGGGCACAGCACGGAGACGGCATTGGTCGTGCTGGTGAATGATCTCTGGTGGGCTCGGGACAGGGGTTGTTCCTCTGTCCTAGTCCTATTAGATCTCTCAGCGGCTTTCGATACCATCGACCATGGTATCCTACTGCAACGTCTCAGCGGGTTGGGAGTGGGAAGCACTGTTTTACGGTGGTTCTCCTCCTATCTCCTGGGCCGCTCGCAGTCGGTGTTGATGGGAGGGCAGAGGTCCGCCCCGAGGCCTCTCGTTTGTGGAGTTCCTCAATTGTCGGTTCTCTTGCCCCTCCTGTTCAACATCTATATGAAGCCACTGGGAGACATCATTCGTGGTTTCGGGGTGGGGTATCATCAGTACGCTGATGATACCCAACTTTTTTTCTCCACCCCAAACCAACTCAGTGATGCCCTCGCCATGATGTCCCGTTGCCTGGAAGCGGTCCGGGTCTGGATGGGGAGAAACAGGCTTCATCTCAATCCTGCCAAGACTGAGTGGCTGTGCATACCGGCATCTCGGGTCAACCAGACTATTCCATCTCTAACAATGGGGGGTGAGGTGTTACCCCCCGTTGATAGGGCTTGCAACTTGGGTGTCCTCCTGGATTCGCAGCTCAATTTTGAAGATCATATAGGAGCCATGACCAGGGGGGCTTTTGCCCAGGTTCGCCTGGTGCGCCAGTTGTGACCCTACCTGGACCGAGATGCCCTACGCACAGTCACTCATGCGCTCGTGACCTCCCGTTTAGACTACTGCAACGCTCTCTAAATGGGGCTGCCCTTGAGGACCACCCGGAGGCTTCAGCTGGTGCAGAATGCGGCCGCACGAGTCGTGATGGGGGTCTCCCGATACTCCCATGTAACACCTCTACTCCGCAAGCTGCATTGGCTTCCGGTTGCCCTTCGGGTGAGATTCAAGTTGCTGGTGATGACCTATAAAGCCCTAAATGGCGAGGGTCCGGGATATTTGAGGGAACACCTGCTGCCGGCATCAAGCTCCCTTTGTCCAGTGCGCTCCCACAGGGAGGGTCTTCTCAGGGTGCCGCCGGTTAAAGATTGCCGCCGGGTAACACCCAGGGGTAGGGCCTTCTCAGTGGGTGCACCTGCCCTTTGGAACCAGCTGCCCGCGGAGCTTAGGACTGCCCCCAACCTCCGTTCATTCCGCCGGGACCTGAAGACCTGGCTCTTCGAGCTCTCTGGCCCAGGCTGAGAATTTTTTAATTTTTAATTTTAACTGGGTTTTTATTTTCTCTCAGGGTTTCATTTAATCTTTTTTAATTTGTTTTAACTTTTGTATTGATTTTCTTTTAAATATCCTGTAAACCACCCTAAGTCCTTCGGGAAAGGGCGGTATATAAATCTAACTAAATAAATCCCGTGTTGTTGAGAGGGGGCAGGATGGATCAGGGATGTTCATAGCCAGGAAGAATTACATATTGGGCCCACCTATTCTGTTTAAAAAGAGAAGTCTTGTGAAAAAGCCCCGTCATACCAAGATGAGACGTGCACAGAAGAGGAAGCCCTGTGACAAGGAAGACATATTCTAATACAATATGTCATTTATTCATTCTGCTTCAGAGGAATGTGTTAAATCAGAACTGGATCTTTTTCAACTGGCACCTACACAGACCATTATTGAAAACGGTACCTATGTCGAGATCCCTCCTATATCAGTGCTGACACCCAGTGCTCCCCTGGAATTTTTTATCATGGGGCATGGTGAGCATTACATGGATTTAAACAACACCCTGGTGTATGTGAGTTGCAAAATTATAAAGGCTGACGGGTCGGATATTGTTGATGGGGCAAAGGTGGCCCTGACCAACTACCCCATGGCATCACTGTTTAACCAGCTGGATGTTACCTTGGGAGATCGGCTCATTACACAGAGCCATCATTGCTATTCTTATTGGGCCATGATTGAACTGATTCTGAACTTTGGTGGTGATGCACTGGGTACCCAATTTACAGCTGGGGGGTTTTACAAAGATGACTCGGACCTCATGGAGAGTACTCTACTGACAGACGCTGGGAACTCCGGTTTCAAAGTGAGAGCAAGACACACGGCCGGTAGTCGTAAATGGGACTTGCTAGGGCCTTTGCATAGCAATCTGTTTTTTCAAGACAGACTGCTAATTAATAGCGTTGATGTGAAAGTCAAACTCACAAAAAGCAGAAATGAATTTTGCTTGATGAAGGATGGCAAAGTGAATTACAAAATGCAACTCATGACAGCTTCTCTCTTTGTAAAACGTGTAAAAGTAGCCTCGGAAGTGCATCTTGGCCATGCAGAAGCCTTGCTCACCTCCAATGCCAAATACCCCATTGATTGAGTGGGGATGAAGTTTTACAGCATTCCTGCAGGTAGCCTTGTGTGTAATCAGGAAAATCTATTTCTGGGGCAGCTATCTAAACAATTAGTGATTGAGTTTGTGGACAATGCATCTTTTAGTGGGGATTATGAAAGAAATCCATTCAATTTTCAACACTGCAATGTCAATTTTTGCACCCTGCATTGTGATGGCGAGCAGATTCCTGCAAAGCCTCTTCAGCCTGATTATGAGCATGGTCTTTTTGTGAGAGAGTACATGCAGATAGTGCAAGCCACAGACAAAGGCATGAAAGACAGGCCGCTGTTAATCAGCCAGGAAGAGTTTAACTGGGGGTATACTTTGTATTGTTTTGACATGAGTCCTTATCAGGGGTGCTCTGAGCACTATTCTTTGATCAGGTACGGTAACCTCAGTTTTAGATGTTTTTGTGCCAGCCATGGCAGTTCCTTAAAAGGTCACCAGATGGCACCAAAGAGGCACCTTTGCTCCCACTGGTGGGTCAGGGGTCTCCGGCCCCTGCAGCCCCATTGGAGAGAGTTAATGGGCCTCCGGCCCCCTCACTCTCATTGGTAAGGGAGGGGCAGGGAACCCCCATAAAAACCTCTGCACAGGGGCTGCTCTTTAGCTCTTGTTCTAGCTCCCTTTGGGACTGATCCATGGGCTCAATCCAGGCATGGGTGCCTCCATGCCAGGGAACTCTTTCTCTCTGCTTTATATCTAAATAAAGCTTTCACCTGATTGCATCCCTGCGTGCTGCCTTTTTCTTGGAAGTGCCTCAATGAGCCATCAGTCTTGTGAGGCCTCTCACAAATTGGTAGCAGAGGATGGTTTGAGGCAACGTTTACAAGACAGCAGCAGAAGCAAGATGCCTGGAGGTTCCAGCAAGAACCCCTTTGAGATGGATGGCAGGAGATCCCCGATTGTGACTTGGAGTCTTCAATCAAGGATGGCAGCCCTGCATCCAGCCCCTGACGCAAGCTTTGATCCAGGTGAGAACACAGATGACCTTTATCCCGCCAGAGGACCCAGCGAAGTGCCAGGGACCCCTTTGGATGCCTCCCTACAGCCGCAAGCCACGGAGGGAAGCATGGAAGGCCTGCAGTCCACCCAAGACTGCCCAGACACTGGGGAAGCAGCCTGGGACAAGGCCACCCCCAGTGTGGACCAGCTGACTGACCGGGAATGCAGGGAGCTGCTCCGAACGCTCCTTGCAGCACGAAGGACTCCACAAGCCTCTCCACGAGGGATACCAGCACAGGGAACCTCTAGACACAAGGGTAAGTCCTTCCCCAGCACCCAGGAGGCCCCCTAACATGGCACCAGCCACCCTGGGGGACCCCGCGGCCCCAGAGCTTTTGGTGGGAAATTTCCCGCCAAACTGTGACTTGCAACTTCCGGGACCAACCGGAAGCAACATGGCGGCCCCCAGGCCACCTACCCCAGCATGGCTTGGTAGGCCTCAGCTAGGCCTCGAGGCCCAGCAACTGGTGGCAGCCAGCCAAAGTGGCACACAAACCGCCCGGCCTTCCCCACTGGAAAGCCTCGAGGCCTATGATGGCCTCGAAGCCTGCCCAGCCACGCCTGCTACAGCAGGGATTAAAGCAGCTATCCAGGTCCTGGTTGCGGCCCTGGAGGCCACAACGACCGTGGCCTCGACATCAGGGGTAGCCAGCCTCCCTCGCTACCCCCAGGAGCCTGACTACGGGGGGGCGTCCAGTCCAGAGCTCTCAACTGTGCCCCGTGCCTCCAGAGGGCCTCCGAAGGAGCCCCGGGGCCTCCAACCCTCTCCCCGGGGACTAACTGCCAGGAGGCGTTCGGCCTGGAGCCTCCCAGCTGCGTCTTGCAATGCCAGAGGGCCTCTGGGGAACCCCTGGGCCCTCCGGCCTACCCTACGCCGCCGCCCAGATGCCCTACTTACCAGATGGTCTTCGGGGGGCCTCTGGATGAGGTCCCCACCTCCAGCGGCATCTTCAGCTGCCTCCAGGGTCTTCAGAACCAGCGATGGGCTCCTCTGGGCGATCCTCAGCATCTCTGAGCCATCCCGGCCCCATCCTGCAGTCTTCACCCCCCGGTGAGTGTTCCAGTGCCAGGGGCGCTTCCAGAGGAATCTTCGGGGCTTCTGCAGCCTTCAGCCCCTCTTCAGGCCCAGATCCCGGCCTGCAGGCCTAGACCTGGGCCTGGCCCAGAGGCAGAGAGAGAGACATCCGCTCCCTCCGCCTCCTGGGCTCAAATGAGTTCTGAGCATGCTCAGTCGGGGCCATCTGAAAAAGAGAGAAAAATACCAACACTTGCCAGCAGAGGGATCCCTCTTCCATTCACCTCAATGGAAAACTCACACAGATATAGAAAATGGACAAAGAGCTGGGGAAAATTTCCTTTATTCCCAGACCTCTATATCTGCTTCTGCCCTCCCAAATAATTTTGAAAAATTGCATCTTGGGGGGGAAAATTTTAGCAGCTGGAATAAGGAAGTGCAGGTATGTCTATTAGAGCAAGGGACTCTAGAGATGGTTCTGGACCCCCCACCTCTTCCCTGGGGACCCCAAGAAGAGTGGTATCATAGACAAGCATATACCACTCTACTGAGCTCACTGGTTGCTAACTTGTACCCCAGCGTTCCAGATGGGCTCACAGCTGGTGAAATTTGGGGCTTGTTATATGACTTATTCAACAGCGACAGCCTGGGTTCCACCACCAGGCTCACATCTGAGTTTTATAACACCAAGCTGAGGTTTGGGGCTAGCATGGCAGAGCACCTGGGAAAATTGAAGGCACTCAGGGCAGAACTGATGCTCCGGGACTACCCTGTAACTGAAGTGAACATGATTGCTGTCATTCTGGCATCTCTGGACAAAAATTGGAGCAATTTTATTGTTTCTCTGGAGGGGACCAGAAAGGAAGCCATGACTCTGTCCTACCTCACAGGGAGGCTCAATGAGGAGGACAGGAGGCGTAGAGATGCAGAAGAATACGCCAGAGCCACCACTCAGCGTGCCAGCAGGAGCCACCACAACTCAGAGCAGGTCAATGCTCTACTCAGGTGTTTCATCTGTGGCTCTGAGGAGCATCTGAAGAAGGACTGCCCCCATCACCAGCAAGGCCCCAAGCATGGTTCCAATCAAGGAAGGGACAAGGGGCAGAGAAAGGGGCATGGCGGGGGCAATTTTGTATGTACTTGTACTCTCACCCTCGCCACAAAGGCTGGTGACCCCACTGGCCTATGGTTACTGGACTCTGGAGCTTCATCCCATATTACCAACATGAAACAAAGTTTTAAAAGGTTGAGGAGGATTAACTCCTCTGTCAAGGTGGCCAACGGTGATAAGGCTTTGGTTGTTGGGGAGGGCACTGTCTCTGTACCGGGGCTGGGAAATGTTGAAGGGGTATTGCATGCTCCCTCCATTGCCAACAATCTGTTGAGCATAATCAAGTTATGTGATGATGACAGGGTGGAGGTTTTATTTCGTAAAGGGGGAGGTCATGTCACTCGGGAGCAGAAGGTCATTGGGAGTGTTACCATCATAAATGGTTTGCCATACTTCTCCCCTGAGGGCCCAGCCACAGAGGACAGTCCACCGGGTGCCACCTCAGAAGGGGCCTGCGTGCAGAAAGAAAGGCCCCACAGCCAGCCCCAAGGCTGTCTAAGGAGCGCAAGGCCAAAGCAGTTGCACCCAAGCCGCCTCAGCCAGCCCCACGGCTTTCCAAGGGCAGTGTGGGCAAGAACCCCGAGCCTCAGCAGGCACCTAAGGCAGGTAACACCGAAAAGGAGCCTAAGGTGCCAGCACCGCTCAAGGCAACCATAGCCAAGAGGGTGTCAGTGGGGAGGCCGCTCCATGATAAGTGTGCCCATCTTTTACACCGAAGATTAGGTCATGCGAGCTTCCCTGTGGTTGAAAGGATGGGAGAGTTTGCTGAGGGGGTCCACCTCAAGGATTGTGAGGTGTTCCTGGATTGTGCCATCTGTAAGAGGGCAAAGAGGAAGGCTGCCCCCATCCCTAAGGTGTCACTGCGTAAGACTCAATACCCATTCCAACTAGTACATATTGATTTGGTTGGGCCATTCACACCGTCCCTAGGGAAAGGGCAGTATTTCCTCACTGCCGTCAATGATTTCTTGCGCGGCCATGTGTATACCCTCACAGAAAAATCCGAAGCCTTCGACGCCATAAGATCACTATACAACTTTGTGGAGACTCAGCACAATACCAAGATCACACAGCTGCAGAGCGACCGCTGGGCTGAGTTCATGTCCTGAAAATTCCAGGACTGGGTAAGGCATAAGGGCATCTGCCATTTTCTTACAGCGCCCTTCACTCCTGCACAGGCTGAGAAAAGAAATGGAATCCTGCAGACTATGGTGTATAGTCTGATTGCGGATGCTGGGGTCACGGAATCATACTGGGCAGAGGCGCTGCATTATGTCAATTACACCTTAAACCGCACCTGGAGCAGTGTTGTGGACCAGACCCCGTATTTCCTGGTCCACGGTAGGAAGCCAAGTCTGGGACACTTGCGTGTGTTTGGCTCCTATGTTTAGGTACACATCCCCAAGCAGCTGCGGAAGAAGGGGAGATCTGTCTCCCAGAGACTAAGGTTCTTGGGCTATGCTCCTGGCTCCAAGGCCTACCGTTTCCTGGGAGAGGGGGGCAGGACTGTGACTTCCCAATCTGCCTTCTTCGAAGAGGACTCCAATTGGACCCAGATCCATTCAAATGATCTGGGCCCATATGTCAACCGACCCAGCAAGGACTCATCAACCACGACACCACCTGAGATGACCACACACCCTGCCACTGACGAGAGCAAGAAACAAGATGAAGAGGTCAGCCTACCTGGTCCAGATGGGGAGGATGAGCCGTCCGGCCCCGAGGGGGAAGAAACGCCATTTTCGCCCAACTCTTTGCCTCCAGCGACACCTCAGAGGCCCATGATGCCCAGCACCTGGGACCGAGGGCCTTCACATCCTGTTTGTGAATGGCCGGCTGACAAGGAACCCGCAGAAGAAAAGGGTGGTGAGTGGCAGGAGGTCAGGAGGTCAAAGCGGTCCAACAAAGGGTCCCGCCAAAGAGGATCGACATTGGGCACATCGCATCTGTCAACAACGTCATGGCCACCCCAAAATCCTTCTCTGACATCCAGGAGCTACCCATGGAAGAACAGGAGAAGTGGCAGCTCGCGATGGAGCGGGAGATGGTGAGCCTGAGAGAGCTCAAGGTCTTCACCCCCCAGCAACCAAGTGGAGGAAAGTCATTGGCACAAGCTGGGTTTTCAAGGCCAAACCACTTGCCAATGGCCGCTACCTGTATAAGGCCCACTTGGTAGCACAGGGGTTCGCCCAGCGCTACATGGAAGACTACAGGGAGACCTACTCTCCAACCATCCGGGCAGAGAGCGTCAAGGCCGCCCTCGTAACTGCAGCTGCTCTGGGGGAGGAAGTCTACCAACTCGACATCCAGACGGCTTACCTCCACGCCAACTTGGACTGGCAGATCTACGTGAGGGCCCCTCCTGGCTACCAGCAGGAGTGGAGAAACACATGGCTGCTCCGAAAAGGGTTATATGGCCTCAAGCAGTCGGGGAAACTATGGTACGACTGCCTTAGAAAAAGTTTAGAACGAGTTGGTTTCAGGCCATCCCATGCAGATGAGTGCATTTTCACACGCAACTCCAAGGGTACCACAGAATGGGTGTTAGTTTATGTGGACGACCTCCTATATGTAGGGCCTAGCAAGGAAAGGTGTGATGAATTTTCCAAGGCCCTGGGGGAAAGGTTTACCCTGAAGTCCTTGGGGCAGGTTGACAGGTACTTGGGTGTGCACATCTTGGCCACTGAGAAGGGGTTCGCCCTATCCCAGAAAGAAAAGATTGAGGAGTTGTTGGCCAGATGCAAAATGGCAGAATCTAACCCAACACGTAGACCGATACAAAGTGACTATTACAGTCACACGAGGACAGTCCTGAGTTCACAGATAATAAGCTTTACAGATCTGTGATTGGCTCCTTGCTATATATTAGCAATTTGAGCAGGCCTGACATAGCTTTAGCTGTGAATCTATTGTCCAGGCATGTGGAACACCCAAAGGAATTTCACTGGACTGCTGTTAAGAGGGTACTTAGGTACCTCAGGGGCATGGCTGATGCTCTCCTTGTGCTGGAGCCAGAGAAGGGGAAGCCGGCCCAGCTCTCCGCTTACTCGGACGCAGACTGGGCTGGTGACACCAAGAGTAGACAGAGCACCTCTGGTTTCCTCATATTGCTAAATGGCTGTCCTATCCATTGGCATGTTAGGCAGCAAAAATTTGTTTCTTGCTCCACGGCCGAGGCGGAATATGCCAGTCTGTCGGACATGGCCAATGATTTGATTTGGTTCGATGCTCTGGTAACGAGCATATGGGCACCTCCTCCTCTGCCCATCCAGATTCAAGAAGACAATACAGCCACAATTGGAATCTCGGGGGCATACACGGTGGGCTCTAGATCCCGCCACATAGACATCCGCTATAAAAATGTCAGTCAGCTTGCCAGAATGGGATTCATACATGTCAAACATTGTAATACAACTGACCAGATAGCTGACCTGTTCACCAAACCTGTACCCATTGACCGGCACAACCTTCTGTGTAAGCGTTTGTGTTTGGTCTTCTGAATGCGTACAATGCATCTGTATGTCTATGACACCTGCTCGCCCCCTCACATACACTCACTGGTCCCTGTCATTGGCTGGCAAGAAGGGGAATTGTTAGATGTTTTTGTGCCAGCCATGGCAGTTCCTTAAAAGGTCACCAGATGGCACCAAAGAGGCACCTTTGCTCCCACTGGTGGGTCAGAGGTCTCCGGCCCCTGCAGCCCCATTGGAGAGAGTTAATGGCCCTCCGGCCCCCTCACTCTCATTGGTAAGGGAGGGGCAGGGAACCCCCATAAAAACCTCTGCACAGGGGCTGTTCTTTAGCTCTTGTTCTAGCTCCCTTTGGGACTGATCCATGGGCTCAATCCAGGCATGGGTGCCTCCATGCCAGGGAACTCTTTCTCTCTGCTTTATATCTAAATAAAGCTTTCACCTGATTGCATCCCTGCGTGCTGCCTTTTTTTTGGAAGCGCCTCAACGAGCCATCAGTCTTGTGAGGCCTCTCACACTCAGAGCCAAAATTAGATTTGCACAACCCCTCCCCAACACCGTCAACATGATTCCCTATGCAATCTTTGACAACCTTATTGAAATAAGTCGCAGAAGGAATGTGCTTTTTGATTATATGTGAGTATGGACACACGGCAGCTCCTCCACTTGTTCTCTGGAAATACTGCCTTTCTAGGGGTCTACCCTTGTGACCAGAGACAAATCTCCAAAAGACCTTTTGGATTAATTGTAAATACCCACCTTCACACTCTGCTTGGTGAACACTGGCTGGCCGTCTACTACCCGTCTCCTGGATATGGTGAATTTTTTGATTCTTATGGAAGACCACCAGGTAGCCCTGACTTTCCTGGCTCCATAGTGATGTTTTTAGAGCAGCAAGCTGAGAAGTACACATTTCACCAATGTCAGCTGCAACACCCCAGCGCTGTGACCTGCGGGCAACTCTGTGCGTTTTTTCTATTGAACCAGACTAAAGGAGTAGACTATGAAAATATTTTAAAGATGTACTCCAATGCCGATATTAAAAATGATCAAATGGTAAAGCTGTTTGTAAAAACTATAAAGGTGGGAAGGGGGCTTGGAACCTGTAACCGTCACCAGTGCATGCTGACATGCCTGCCTTTCTGTAAAATAAAGAAAAAGACTTAAATGTTTTTACTTGTTTCACTGTGTTTTTATTCATTTTACAAATTGAGCCAGTCACCAAACCTGAGCCTACTTCTAGGGTTTAATGTCCAAGGACTAGAGGGGTTACCAGTAAACAAGAGGCTTCTGAGTCCCAAAAGGGGCTGTCATAACAGAGACGGGGCTAGTAGCAGTTTCATCCTTAACAACCAGAGAATCTTTCAACTTTTCTATTTGCTCTTTAACTCTTTTCAGACTCATTTTGCCTGGTCAGTCTTAGATACCTCTGCAGTGCACAATTGTAGAGCTTAATCTTGTCATCCTCACACAAATCAGCTCTCTGAAAAATGGTATGCATCTCAGCATCCAACCGGTTAGTGGCTGTAGCCCCCATAGTAGGCGGCCTGCCCTGTAGTTGCTCCATCTGATGACGTGACACCAGATACTTTTTCTCGGCATGGTCCATGGTTTATCCAACTAACAGGCTAGTCAACAGCGGAATAGCTGTCCCTAGTAAGGGACCGATAAAACCACCCAACTGAAGTATGATCTGCTGCTTCTTTTTGAGTGAGAACTTTCTATCACTCAACTTTTTAATGACACCTTTCTTTCTCTTTAGAGACTGGAATTGTGAAGGTCTCAGAGGAAGGTTTCCTTTTAGGGTGTTCAGAGCTATTTCTGCTATTGCCCCCACCAGGTAATTATTAGCATTGCATGAGATGGCTTTCTTGGTCCGGCCTTTACTAAGATTTTTAAAAGCCCACAATTTCTATGTACCTTCTCTGACATCTTAAATGAACTAATGCTAAGGTAACTGGGCTACTGCTTTTTACACTTCTTTTTCATTGTCTGAACAGTAGGCCAATCAGGTGGGAAGAGGCCTGTTCTCAACCTGTAGGATTCTGGAGTGGTGGCTGCCAAATCTACCAAAAGGTACCCGTGTGGTTTGCGAGTGGCATCTTGGAATACTTCTAAAAAATACTTTGTGTTAGTGGGGTACATCTGCCTGGCCAGTGTGACAATTTGCATCTGATCATGGGGGCTACTGAATAAAACCAAATATTTGGAATTCAGAGCTATTGTTCTCATTTTCTTACCTTGAAAAAACAGGTTTTGTAGTATGAGAATAATGCTCAGGTTTCTGTGATGAACGTACTGTGTAAAAGACTTCTCTATTTGATCGCTGTCACCAGCCGATGCCATGAGATCATCTATCACAGCTAGAGTGATTTGATTTGGCAGAAACAAATCATCATCTTCAAAAGAAGATGGAAGCCCCTCCATTAACTTAATATAAGGGAATTTATTAAGCAGTTCTTTGTACAGAGGTTGCCAGCAGCTATAAAACCATAAAATATTTTGAGGCATTTGAGACAACTCAACATCGCCATGTTCTAACATTTGTTTGATAAAAAAAGATTTGCCAGAATTGGACAGCCTGCTTATAATACAGGAGAAAGGGTGTACAAATTGTGCAATATTTTCCACCATCCTTAATAGCCGTAAGGCACCATACAGTAATCCTCACTCTTTAGTATCCTTTTATTATACAGTACTTTTACAGTTTTTTGGAGGACCCACGTTTCTAGGGTCCACTGTTTCTTAACCCTAACAATCCCCAACTGTTCTACCCTGATCTCTTTTTTTCTCTCTGCACCAGATAAACAATAATCATCTACCAAATCTTTCAAGCTGTCAAAATTAACCTTATTGCTATTACCACAGTTTAGCATGATTCCCTTCAGCTTTAGCACTGCTTCACCATTGGACAAAGCATAAGCATACGTTTTGGGACCGGCCGCAACAAACTCTGTTATCGTACTGTTTGGTGGAATCTCACTTGTCAGCTGTCCTAAATAATCACCCAAAGGAGGTGTCCACGCCCCCTCTCTACTTACAAAAATGACTGAATTGGTGTCATGGTACAGGCACCTATCGCCCAGCCCATCCAGTAGCCTGTATAATTCCAGCCATGCATAAGCTGTTGTAAAGGTGGCAATGAATACATTAGTGCATGTGGATTTGGTGGGGTGGTTCTTGGCTGTTTTCCACGTCACAACAGCTGTCTCTATCCACAAACTTGTCAAGGAATAATTCTTCCTATCAGAGGGCGATGGACCATGCTTCAGATGATGCATAACGTGTGTGAGTGAAGGAAAATAAAGCCCGACACATACTCTATTAAAAAACCTTTAATCACAAAAGAAAAATATATATAAACAAAGAAAGCTAACCAACTACATCCTCTCTCATCAGACAGTAAAAGAAAAATGTAAAGACTAAAACTAGAAAACTTTTTACGCTTGTGCACACAGCAAAGCTAACTCATAACATAGCTAGACCACATGACATTCACTATGGTTACCAGATAGGTTATCAACACAGGTGCAGAACAGAAGGAAATGTACAATTAGAATTGAGCTTTTTGGACGAACTAAAAAAAACGTGCAGTGACATTCCCTTCTTTCGTCAGCAAAGCGAAGATTCAGGTAAGGCACATCTTCTCACGCAGATACTCATGTTGGGCTGCAGGTAGTGGTTTGCAGTGCTTTTTTTCTAAAAAAAAGGTGCCAGAACTCTTATCTTGGCGGGCACAGGAGGCGGGGTGGGGGGGGCGGTGCTGCTGCAGTCACAGGTGCAAAGGGTGTTGGCAGCAGGCTCCCCTCCCTGGGGCTGGAGCCGGCACGGCTGGTGCTGTGGGAGCAGCAGAGCCCACTCTATATGGCGGGGCTGTGCAATGCGGGCAGCGGAGGCGATGCAGGCCAGGCGATGTTTTAATCTTATGATTTAAAAATATTTTTTTTCTATTGTAAGTTTCCCCAAACCTCGCCATGTGGATTGCATACAAATATTATTTAATTGGTAAATAAAGGTAGAACATAAGTTAAATATACATCAAATGATAATATGCTTCCCTACAAACTCAATTCTTGCTCAGTGACAGACCAAGGAGTTAACTCAGAAAGGCAAGAGGAAAATCTAGAAGAAGTCTGTGCAGCTCTTCAACATCTTCATCAACGATTTGGATGAGGGGATAGATGGGGAACTCATCAAATTTGCAGACAACACCAAGCTGGCAGGAATAGCCAACACTCCAGAAGACAGGCTTAAGATACAGGAGGATCTGGACAGACTCGAACACTGGGCACTATCTAACAAAATGAAATTCAATTGTGAAAAAAGCAAGGTTCTACATTTAGGCAGGAAAAACCAAATGTACAGGTATAGTATAGGTGGTACCTTGCTCAATAGTAGTAACTGTGAGAGAGATCTCGGAGTCCTAGTGGACAATCACTTCAATATGAGCCAGCAGTGTGCTGCAGCTGCCAAAAAAGCCAACACAGTGCTAGGCTGCATTAACAGAGGGATAGAATCAAGATCACGTGAAGTACTAATACCACTTTACAATGCCTTGGTAAAGCCACACCTGGAATTCTGCATCCAGTTTTGGTCACCACGATGTAAAAAAGATGTCGAGACTCTAGAAAGAGTACAGAGAAGAGCAACAAAGATGATTGGGGAACTGGAGGCTAAAACATATAGGGAACGGTTGCTGGAGTTGGGTATGTGTAGTTTAACGAAGAGAAGGGTGAGGGGTGACATGATAGCAGTGTTCCAATATCTCAGGGGCTGCCACAAAGAAGAGGGAGTCAAGCTATTCTCCAAAGCACCTGAAAGCAGGACAAGAAGCAACGGATGGAAACTAGTCCAGGAGAGAAGCAACCTAGAACTAAGAAGAAATTTCCTGACAGTTAGAACAACTAACCAGTGGAACAACCTGGTTAGTTGTTCACCCTGTAAACCGCCCTGAGTCCTTCGGGAAAGGGCGGTATATAAATGTAATAAAAATAAATAAAATAAATAAAAATTATTATTATTAATTTATTTATTAAATTTCTATATCGCCCTTCTCCCAAAGGACTCAGGGCAGTGTACAGGGCAATAAAATACAACATATAAAAATTAAAAATAAATTACATTAATTTAGCCCCAACAATAAATAATTAAAAATAAACCCAAACCCTTAGTCCAGGCCTGCCTGTTCAAACAACCAAGTCTTCAGGTCACGGCGGAAAGCACGAAGGTCGGGAGCCATCCGGAGCTCAACAGGCAGTTGATTCCAAAGGGCTGGCGTGCCCACAGAGATTGCTCTCCCCCTGGGGGCCACCGGCCGGCAATCCTTGACCGACGGCACCCTGAGGAAGCCTTCTCTGTGGGAGAGCACAGGATGAAGGGAAGTTGATGCCGGCAGCAAGTGCTCCCGTAGGTAATCCGGACCCATGCCATTTAGGGCTTGATAGGCCATCACCAGCACCTTGAATCTCACCCGGAGGGCAACTGGAAGCCAATGCAGCTCGCGGAGGAGAGGTGTTACATGGGAGTATCGGGAAACCCCCATCACAACTCGCGCGGCTGCATTCTGCACCAGTTGAAGCCTCCGAGTGGTCCTCAAGGGCAGCCCCATGTAGAGAGCATTGCAGTAGTCTATCCGAGAGGTCACGAGCGCATGAGTGACTGTATGCAGGGCATCCCGGTCCAGATAGGGCCGCAACTGGCGCACCAGGCGAACCTGGGCAAAAGCCCCCCTGGCCACAGCCCCTACGTGGTCTTCCAAACTGAGCTGTGAGTCAAGGAGG
>JAKJMR010015919.1:24016-61047 GCA_024449315.1 Daboia siamensis
GATAAATTAAAAATCTTTGTGGTCTGCAAACGAATGCTGGTGGGCTAATCAATGATTTGGTGACTAGAGGAGCATCTACAGTGTTGGAGCTTGTGGTCATGGTAAGCCATGGAGGCACTAGGCAACATGACTTTCAGGGCAGTGGTGGTGATTTTATTACTTTTTTAAAAAAAAAAGTCTGTGCTCTGTCCAAGGGTGCTTGGTAGGCTGCATGTACAGGCCTGGTCTAGAATTTATTTTGGAGCATTCAACTATCTAGAGCAGGCATGTCAAACTCATTTTGTTTGAGGCAACTTTTTATAAAAGAATTGCCATTAATTTGTTTTAATAAAATAATTTAAATCAATTTTTCACTTGATTTCAAATTAAATGAATGAGATATTTTTTTTTAGTACAATTGCCAAATGCAATAAACTGGTTTTAGGTATACGTAACTGGAAGGAAAAAGCAATCCCTGTTGCGTTACTGATCCCAGAGAAACATTTGCATGTATGCAGGTATCCTTAGTGTGCCATAGTTATGGATGAGAAATATTGGTTGCAAAGTTGGCATTTCTGGATGTAATACAGATATTTTGGACTTATTTTTGTTTCTTTGCATGTTTGATATTTTTAAAAAGGCATATGCTACTGACTACGCTTATGCACATATGTAACATGATCACTGCTTGTCCAAAATTTTACTATACAGATAATACCCCCAGAAATTATTTTAGCCTTTTTAATAAATGTTGTTATTGATGTTAAGCTCACCAGGGAAAACATCATATATTGTTATGTATATACTAGGTTAATTATTTAAAGACTGAAGTGCAACATAACTAGATTCTAAATAATCTATTTTTCAAAACACACAACAGTCCAAACTGTAAAAGTAAAGTCCAAATTAAGAATATTTCATTCTTAAGAATTGTTTAGATTCAAAATAGTTTTCAAGAGTGTACAAAAGATACCATTTTTTCTAGAATCAGCTAAATTAGACATATTACATTGAGAAAAATGTTTCTCATTTCTTTCCTGTTACCTTTGATTTCATTGCAGAGATGTTAACATAAGAAATATATTATTTTGTTATCTAATTTTACCTTCCAAAAGACAGAAGCAGATGAAAAACGTGAGGTTCTTTCCTGTTGGCTTTTCTGAATTAGCTGTTTTAGATTCTAAAAGTTTAGTTCCTAAAGAAGTAATCCTGTAAATAATTTTAACGTCCTCCTCTAGTGCAGGCTTTTTTATGACTCAAGGACTTCAACTCCCAGAATTCCTGAGCCAGCATGGCTCAGCTTGGAAACCTCTCCCTTTCCCCTCAGCATGGCTGGCTCAGGATTTCTGGGAGTTGAAGTCCACGAGTCATAAAAAAAGAGACAAGATTGCTAGCCCTGCAATAGGCTTAGGAAAGCCAATAAGGGAGCTGGGTTGTTTGTTTGTTTGTTTGTTTGTTTGTTTTGCAAAAAAAAGGTTCTGGAACGCCATTCTGAGAGTTTTATGAGAAAAAAAGCCCTGGTGGTTTGTTTAACATATCAGCAATTTGATTACGTGTAGGCACATACTGCAGTTTCACAAAACCTTGTTTAACTACTTGTCTTATATTTTGATAACGGATGTCAATGTGTCTGGACCTGGAACCTGTAAATCGATTCTCAGATATGTAAACCACAGATTCGTTGTCTTCCATCACAGTGATCGGTCGAATTGGAGGTGTCCAGATATTTGTGACTAAAGCATCAAACCAGGTTAAGGAATTGCATGCATCAGAAACACAAGCATGCTCAGCTTCTGTAGAGGAACAAGAAACAAAAGTCTGTTTACGCACATGCCAGTAAACAGGACATCCGTTTAGAAACATCATATAACCTGAGGTGCTTTTCTGTGATTTCTTATCACTTGCCCAATCTGAATCTGCATAACAACATAACTCTGCATAGTCAGTATGTGTAGGTTCTAACAATAACTTCATGTCTTTAGTGTGTTTTAGGTATCTCAATAATTTCTTAACACATGTCCAATGAAACTGTTTTGCTTTGCCTACGTGTTGTGATAGGAGATTAACACTAAGTGTAATGTCGGGTCTAGTCCAACTACTGATATACAGCAGCGACCCAATGACTGAGCGATAAAGTGTTTGATCTTCAAACTCGGGACTTGGTTCATGTGTCAAGTTGTGAAAATCGGTTTGCATGGGTGTACTCACTGGTTTAGCATCCTCCACATTGCAGTGATGCAATAGTTGTTCAATCTTATCTTCTTGTGTGAGGCTAAACCCCTTCTGGGTTTTGGCAACTTGAACACCCAAATAAGTGTTAATGTGTCCTAAAGACTTCAATGTGAAAAACTGCTGTAAAGCATTAGCAAAAATCTCACTCATCTGCTTATTTGGCCCAATATAAACAATATCATCAACATAAACAAGAATTATTTCATACCCATTATCAGATCTTTTCGTGAACACGCATTCATCTGTTGCGGACTTAATAAAGCCCATTGAATTTAGTTTGTCAGAAAGACATAAGTACCACATTAAACCAGACTGTTTCAGACCATAAAGACTTTTGTGTAGAAACCAGGTATCCCCTTCTTGCTGTCGAAAACCTGGAGGACCTTTCACATAGATGTCTTCATCTAGGTCAGCGTGTAGATAAGCTGTCTCAACGTCGAACTGGAAAACCTTCAAACCAAGAATAGTTGCAGTGGCTAAGGCAATTTTCACACTCTCAGTCTGCACTGTGGGTGAGTATGTATTTGTATAGTCCTCAGGATAACATTGTGCAAAACCCTGGGCTACAAGTCTGGCCTTGTACAACGACTCACCATTTGGCTTCTTCTTAATCCTGTAAACCCATCGAGTGCCAATAACTTTCTTGTTTGCTGGAGGACTTTATTATTTATTTATTTATTTATTTTATTTATATACCGCCCTTCTCCCGAAGGACTCAGGGCGGTGAACAGGGCAATACATGTTAAAAAACAGTAATACAAAAATTAAAAGAGATTAAACAAGATGCCCCTAAAAACAATAGAATAAAACAAAACCCACAATAAAACCCTAACCCATCCCCCATCAGGCCAGGCTGGCTTGTTCGAATAAGTAGGTCTTCAGATCGCGTCGGAAGGAGCGAAGGTCAGGTGCCATCCGGAGCTCAACCGGCAACTGATTCCATAAAGCCGGTGCGCCCACAGAGAAGGCCCTCCCCCTGGGGGCCACCAGCCGACATTCCCTGACCGGCGGCACCCTGAGGAGGCCCTCTCTGTGGGAACGCACAGGGCGGAGGGAAGTTGACGCCGGCAGCAGGTGATCCCCGAGGTACTCCGGACCCAAGCCATGTAGGGCCTTGTAAACCATCGTCAGAACCTTGAATCGCACCCGGAAGACAACTGGTAGCCAATGCAGCTCGCGGAGCAAAGGTGTAACATGGGAGTACCAGGAAACTCCCAAGACAACTCTCGCGGCTGCAGGTGTAAACACTTGAAGTTTCTTTAGACTGTCCATTTCAGCCTGCATTGCCTCATACCATTTATCTTGCTCTGCTTCAGGAAGATGTTTGATTTGTGTGAACTTCTCAGGCGAAAGTGTAACATTACAAATCAATGGTAAAGGTGCTTTTGTTATTTGCCACGAATATCGTTTTGGAGGAATCCCCTTTGTGGCCCTCTTGGAACGTCTCGGAACAACCGTCCATTCTTCTTCCATGTCGTCCTCGTCTTCATCATCGTCGCCAGTGGCAGCATCAGCAGCTTGTGAAGACGGAACTGTAGGTTGAGAAGAACTTGTGGAAGGAACATCCTCCTGTGGATCTTGATCATCAGGCTGCGAGACATCGGCAGCAGCATCTCTATGAAAATAAACTCCAGGATCGTTAGAATGAATCCTGGACCAGTCAGCATCTTCCTCAAAAGCAGCAGATTGTGAAATCACTATTACATGATGAGAGTCAATATATTTGCTCCATTTTGAATTATCATCAATACCCATAAATCTCATTCTTTTTGCTGCAGGACCCCCTTTCTTTCTTTGGGCCAAGGGAATATTCACCATAGCATATGAACCAAAAATATGGAGATGTGAGAGGTCAGGCTTGTGTCCATATAGCATGAAATAAGGGGTCTGATTTATTACACTACTCCAAGTACGGTTGATGATATGATTAGCGTATTTAATAGCTTCACCCCAGTATGGGAGACTGAGGTTAGCATCTTCAAGTAGGCAACACATCATGGTTTGCAGAACCCCATTTCTGCGTTCTGCCACTCCATTTTCCGCCGGAGTGTAAGGAGCTGAAGTTTGATGTACTATCCCATTCTTATGCATCCAGTCCTGGAAAGGCTTAGACATGAATTCAGCACCGCGATCACTCTGAATTCTGGTGATGTTGACTTCGAATTGGGTGTAGACAAGATTGGCAAAGTCTTTAAAGGTCTGAAAGGTCTCAGATTTTTCTCTCATAGGAAATACATAGCCATATCTAGAGTAATTATTAACAATTGTCAAGAAATATCTTTTACCACCAATTGTTGGTGTAAAAGGACCCACTATGTCAGTGTGTACCAAATCAAAAATGCATGTTGACAGGCGTATAGCGCATTTTGGAATTGCTGCTGCTTTGGATTTGGCTTTCTTGCAGACAGCACAGTCCAAGAACACCTTATACCCGTTTAGATCCAAACCTCTTGCAAACTCTGGCATCTTCTTCAGAACACGGAAACTGGCATGACCCAATCTTCTATGCCACTTATGGATACACCTGGAATGCAAAGGTTTACCTGTTAGTGAATTCTCAACATTAGCATGTTTATTAGGAACCCCAGGCTTGCCATGAGCAACCTGTGTCTTATTTGTTCTCCTGTTAGCTTTAGGAGCCTTTGGAATAGCAACAGGATCTCTCACTGGGACGTCTCTCACTGGGCCTGCGCTCTCCCTTTTTGGAGCTTGTATATTTGCCTGCTTTGCGGCTTAGACTTTGGCTTTATATAATAAACACCACCAATCAACATGGTTTCAGCAGCAATATCTCCATCTTTAACTACATAACTTGCTTTTTCAAGGTGATGGACCTGAAATTTAGAAACCCTAGACAAATGACTCTGACTAAGCAAATTACTATTGGCAGACGGAACGTAGTAAACGTCGGGAATGAATGCACCGAGCTCTTCAATATAAACAGTTCCTTTTCCCATGACCTGAACAAGATGATTTGAAAAAGAGTAAAGTTCACGAAATTCAGGTTCAGACTCGTGCATCTCTGTGTACAGCTCTTTTCTGTAGGTAACATGTAATGCTGCTCCGCTGTCCAAAGTCCAAAGAAGTCATCTGTCATACTCTGGTTGAGGCTGTGGATCATTGGTTACAACCAATGTGTCAAGTGGAGCTTGCGGATCATGCCTGGGACCACGACCACGACCTTATCGTCCGCCTCTACCTCTGCCTCCTCTGGAATCTGTTCCTCTGGGCTGGTACGTGACGGGTGCTGGAAATCATTGGGGACAAACCCGGGTGGCATGTTCCACATGATTGCAGATGTAGCATCTTGGCATCCTTGGAACGTAGGTCCTTCCACGGAAGGGACGCCTCGCTGAAGCTTTTGATGCAGGTGGTTCCCTTAAATGTGGTGCAGCTTGCATAAGTGCCTCTTCTTCATTTAAAATCCTGCATACATGATCCACTGTGCGTTGAGCAATAGGCACTTGATTAATCTTAGTAATAGCATCTTTCCACTCGTAATTCAATGAATTGATGATAATGCTGATCATTTGAAAATCATCAATAGGATAACCTTTTTCACCCAGCTCTTTTCTAATTCCTCACACGAGGAAACATCATAATAGGGCACAAAAAGATATTTGAATAAATAAATCCTCAGGGTTTGTCACCACGGATGTGGTCAGGTGATTGGTGCTCTGACCAAACTTGCCCCACAGCAACTTTAAAAAGAGTTTGGCAATCTGTCTTTTAGCAGGATTTACTTCAATGTGGTCACGTTGTAAGCGGACACCTTCCATCTTTTCATAATCCTGAATATATTGCTCTTTATCCTGTTCTGTTTTGCACCAGTAAGGGTAACCACTGGCCTCCTGTTTCTGTCTGAGATGCGTGTTCATATAACCTGAAAATAGCTCATTTGATGTTCTTTCAAAATGCCAGATCTCATAGATTTCAACAATTCTGTGACCTTTTTCTAAAGCTACATTCAATTCAACAGTACACCATGTCCCAGTCAGAGCTCTTTCCTCATCACTGTGTTTACAGGGGGTGGTTTGCAGTTTTTCTGTGCAGGTTGCTCACAAACTAAACATTAATTTGCCCTCTGATTTGTGGGGAAGAACTGGGAAATAGAGATTCCTTGGCGGATACACTTTGACTTTGGCTACCCCAAAATATTGCTTTATGTCCCCAAAGTTTTGATAGATGATTTGTGGATGGCCAATTAGGTACTCCTTGGTCTTATTCACAAAAGGGTACAAACTGGTGAAATCGTAGTATAAGATTTGTTCACCAGTTTTTGGTTTGTAGTACAGGCATGTAGCATTTGCTCTACCACCAAAAAAAGCATCTCAAGGATTCAAAGGAGTTGGGAGCTTATTCTCAACTAGAAACTGCTTCAAAGAGGTGTCATCCTCCACGAAGGCCCTCCATTCATGTTCCCAGATGCAGCACACAGCATAACCCTGGTCCCTGAGGTACTCTTCTTTAATCCTAGTACGGTTGTGCAGGCTACCATATGTTGAATCAAGTAATTTGTTGAAGTCTTTTTCAGAGTAGCAGACAGGGCACCCATGAAAAAAAAAACCATGAAATTGAAAAGCTGTGGGAGTTCCATTTATGACAGCAAAGCCATCCAAAAAATATGTGCTTACTTGCTTTTCACCCACCTTCAGAGCATGCTGAATATTGAGATTCTCAGTGTTCTCTATATGCAACAATCGCTGGAGCTGAATACCTTTTCTGTGTCTTGTGATAACTGTCCAAAGGAGCTAATGCAATGGTATTGCTCTTCAAATACATGAACAGGTACTGTGCCATGCAGACAGATGCCAATGTGATATATTGGAAGGGATCAATGCATTGAATCTCTATCTCAACAATATCCCCCCCAAACCCCACTGAGACACTCACGCTCAGTCATTTTCAGCACCTGTTCCCTAAATCGAATATAGGCTTCTCCTAATATATCTACATCTTGTCTGCAATAGTAAGCCAGAGCCTTCTTTAGTTTAAACACAGTACCTGTATTAGCAGTGTGCCATTTCATGATTTTTTTTTAAATTAAAAAGTTTTAAAGTACATTTTTGAACATAAACCCCATCCCCCCTACCCCTAACCCATACCCTAACCGACCCAATACCCCTACCTCCCCCAGCCCCCCCCAACTTCCCAAAGCAGAATACAGGGTATTATTTTCACAATCTTAATCTAAAATATACTAACTAACTATAATTACACTTTAAATCCAGTTGCGCTTTAACTCTCCTTAAACATCATAATATATCTCCATTACAAATATTCTTTACATATTCCAAATTCTACCATTTCTATCTGATTCAAAACTTTCAAAATCCATTCTTCTATAATAAACAAATCAGCCTTCTTCCAATATCTTAAAGATCTTACATATTCCACTAAATTACTTTAACTTTTAAAATTGTAATCTTTTACAATTCAACCATACATAATAATACATTGCATCATCACAACCACATCTTCAACATTTAGACTAACAATTTGAATACATACATACTAATTTTTAAGATCTACTGCTAAGCTTGTAAGCCGCCCTGAGTCTTCGGAGAAGGGCGGGATATAAATGTAATAAAAATAAAAAATAAATAAAATAAAATAAATACCATCCCCAAATATCCACCATTATTAGATCTTGATTATTCTACAATCTTTAACAAGTTCCATTTCTAAATCTTATTTCTATCAAAGTCCTCCATTAATCTCTACTGTTATTATTATTATTATTATTCCTTAAATCTAAATGCAGCCCGTGTCATTCTTTGAATCTTAAGATCTTTAAATAAAACCAAGGATTGCACAGCTTCCGAAACTATTTCTTGTAACTGTCGCTCTCCTTCTTCCTTTCCTTTTTTGACTTCTGAGGATGACGGTAAGCCTGCTTTCAATACATTAGAATAAAAATCACCTGCCTTCCCTACTGTATTAAGATAATATCTTTCTCCAGAATAATTCACCACAATCCCCAATGGTATCTTCCACCTGAACCGAAGCTGTTGTTTCTTTAATTCATCTGTCAGAAAGAAAAAATCTTTCCTTTTTCTCAAAATTCTTGGAGGAATCTCTTTCAGAATCAAAACCTCCTGATTAGCCACTTTAAGTCTTTTATTATAAGAGATTTGAATGATCTCATTTCTAATCTTTCTCTTTGTAAAATACACAACCACATCCCTTGGCAGTTTCCTTTGTTTAGCAATCCAAGAATTAACACAAAATACTTGTATCTATCTTCCCAAAAAAATCCTCAAGTTGAAACCCCAAAATAGGCGCCAGGGCATCCACCAAGGTCTCTTCCAGATTCTCCTGTGGGTTTTCTTTCAAGCCTCTGATCCTCAAGGTGAATTCCATATCTCTATATTGCATCATCATCATTTCATCTTCAAGTTTTTCCATTTTATTCTCCACTTCACCCATTTTAGCCTCCAGCATCAGATTATTTTGTTTCACTTCTTCCACACATTCATCCAGATTCTCAATACAGCCTGAAAACACTTGAAGTGCCATCAAAGTATCCTCCCTTATTTTCTTGCTCTCCTTTCCAATAAATTCTGCCACCTTCTCAAATATTTTTTCAGACTGAATTTTTAAGGCATTATTTAGAGCATATTGTAAATCTTTTAAAGTCAATACAGATGCAGCAGCTTCAGGAGGTAACTTCAAAGACTGCATTCCAGATTGCTGAACAAACAATGCCTCCACACTTTTAAAAACAGGTCTATGCGGTTTGGGAGCCATTTTTGCAACTAATAACTTTCAATACACACTTTCACTTTCTAGTCCATTTATTACTTTGTAGTTAAACTGTGAAATAACCAAATCTTGAAAATAACTTTTTAGCACCTCCAAATTATAACTAGCTCTTTTAAGGTTTAAAAGTCCATTTTACATATTCCTACTTAGTTCAAACAGTCACTTTACTTTGGAAAAAAAACACTTTTGCTTCCTGTTAAAAAGAAAAAAAATCAGTCAGGCGCCATCTTCCCCTTCTTTCAAAACGATCATTGGAGCAGGAAGAGAGTTTGAGTTTCAGAGTTAAAGCTTTGTACTTGATATTTATACTGCTCCTGCATCAGCTCTGCTGCTACCATCACTCAAGATGTCAATCAGATCCGTCAGGAGTGGATTCAGTGTCTTGTTCTGCTAAATCAGAAGAGTCCTTCATCCGGAGCATTTCCAGGCTTCAGGGGGGCTCTCACCCTTCATGCCCCAGAACAAATGTTCTGGGGCTCTAGGGGAGCTCTACCCCTACCTGGAAGCTCCCCCTCCCCTCTTTGCCCGAGGAGAAGGGTTTTCAAGCGGCAAAACAGCTGATTGTCAGCTATTCCACCGCTTTAACAGGATGAAAGGGCCAGCGGTCGAATCCGACCGTCCTTGCCACTGAAGCACCACCCGGAAGCCCATTTCATGAATTCTTCTCTCTCCCCGGGCATCATATTTTCAGGGCTGTAATACTTGGTTTCAGGGAGTGGTCCCACATAGTCTTGATTGGCCATTGTATTGAAAAAGTGGGGGAAATATCCTTTGCTGCCTTGAAACCCCATAGCTTTACGTAATTTGCTTAAGTTAAAGGGCAAAAATGAGAGGCTATCAATAAATCAAATCTTATAATCCAGTTCCCCCCGCCCGACTTATAAGTTGAACCCTAAGCTTTTCACCCCTTCATGGATTACTGCCTTGTCGTGGTGAAGGGGCTTGCGTAATTCAATGAAGCTATGAGCTATGCCATGCAGGGCCACCCAAGACGGAAAGGTCATAGCAGAGAGTTCTGACAAAAGGTGATCCACTGGAGAAGGAAATGGCAAACCACTCCAGTATCTTTGCCATGAAAACCCTATGGACAGTACCAAAAGGCAATACGATATGACGCTGGAAGAAGAGCCCCTCAGGTCGGAAGGCGTCCAATACGCTACTGGGGAAGAGCAGAGGGCTAGTACTAGTAGCGCCAGAAAGAATGAAGCGACTGGGCCAAAGCCGAAAGGACGCTCAGCTGAGGATGTGTCTGGTGGTGAAAGGAAAGTCAGATGCTGTAAAGATTTTTTCTCCATAGGAACCTGGAATGTAAGATCCATGAATCAAGGAAAGCTGGACGTGGTCAAACAAGAGATGGCAAGACTAAACATCGACATCTTAGGTATCAGTGAACTAAAATGGACAGGAATGGGTGAATTTAATTCAGGTGAGCATCAGGTATACTACTGCGGGCAAGAATCCCACAGAAGAAATGGAGTAGCCTTCATAGTCAATAAAAAAGTAGGAAAAGCAATACTGGGATACAATCCTCAAAATGACAGAATGATCTCAGTTCGAATCCAAGGCAAACCATTCAATATCACAGTAGTCCAAGTCTATGCCCCAACCACCGGTGCTGAAGAGGATATAATTGACCAGTTCTATGAAGCCCTACAGCACCTTATAGAACTAACACCCAAAAATGATGTTCTTATCATCATGGGAGATTGGAATGCTAAAGTAGGAAGCCAAAAGATAACCGAAGTAACAGGCAAGTTTGGCCTTGGAGTGCAAAATGAAGCAGGGCACAGGCTGATAGAATTTTGTCAAGAGAATACGATGGTCATAGCAAACACTCTTTTCCAACAACCCAAGAGACAGCTTTACACATGGACATCACCAGACGGTCAACACAGAAATCAGATTGACTATATGCTCTGCAGCCAAAGATGGAGAAGCTCTATACAGTCAGTAAAAACAAGACCAGGAGCGGACTGTGGCTCAGACCATGAGCTTCTTGTTGCAAAGTTTAGGCTTAAATTAAAGAAAGTAGGGAAAAGCGCTAGGCCAGTCAGGTATGAATTAAATCATATCCCTGTTCAATATACAGTAGAGGTGACAAGTAGATTTAAGGAATTAGATCTGATAGACAGAGTGCCTGAAGAACTATGGACAGAGGTTCGCAACATTGTACAACAGGGAGCAACCAAAACCATCCCAAAGAAAAAGAAATGCAAGAAAGCAAAATGGCTGTCTGAGGAAGCTTTGCAAATAGCTGAAGAAAGGAGGGAAGTGAAAGGCAAGCGAGAAAAAGAAAGATATGCCCAATTAAATGCAGAATTCCAAAGAATAGCTAGAAGAGATAAGAATACCTTCTTAAATGAACAATGCAAAGAAATAGAAGAAAACAATAGAATAGGGAGGACCAGAGATCTTTTCAAGAAAATTGGAGAGATGAAAGGAAAGTTTCATGCAAAAATGGGCATGATAAAGGACCAAAATGGCAGCGACCTAACAGAGGCAGAAGAGATTAAGAAGAGGTGGCAAAATTACACAGAAGAACTATACAAGAATGAGCTTAACGTCCCTGATAATCACAATGAGGTGGTCACTGACCTCGAGCCAGACATCCTAGAATGTGAAGTGAAGTGGGCCTTAGAAATGCTGAGCAACAACAAAGCTAGTGGAGGTGACAGTAATCCAACTGAGCTATTCAAAATCTTAAAAGATGATGCAGTAAAAGTGCTACACTCAATTTGCCAGCAAATTTGGAAAACTCAACAGTGGCCACAGGATTGGAAAAGATCAGTTTACATTCCAATTCCAAAGAAAGGCAGTGCCAAAGAATGTTCAAACTATCGCACCATTGCACTCATTTCTCATGCTAGTAAAGTTA
Organism: Daboia siamensis; assembly: GCA_024449315.1. Lineage (NCBI taxonomy): Eukaryota > Metazoa > Chordata > Lepidosauria > Squamata > Viperidae > Daboia > Daboia siamensis. The sequence continues at coordinate 35,868 of JAKJMR010015919.1, forward strand.
TGCTTAAAATTCTACAAGCTAGACTCCAGCAGTATGTAGATCAAGAACTACCAGAAGTACAGGCAGGATTTCGAAGAGGCAGAGGAACTAGAGATCAAATTGCTAACATATGCTGGATCATGGAGAAAGCTAGAGAGTTCCAGAAAAACATCTACTTCTGCTTCATTGACTATACTAAAGCTTTTGATTGTGTGGATCATAACAAACTGTGGCAAGTTCTTAAAGAGATGGGCGTACCAGACCATCTTACTTGTCTCTTGAGAAACCTATATGTGGGCCAAGAAGCAACAGTGAGAACTGGACACGGAACCACTGATTGGTTCAAAATTGGGAAAGGAGTCCGGCAAGGCTGTATACTGTCGCCTTGCCTATTTAACTTATATGCAGAGCACATCATGAGAAAGGCAGGGCTAGATGAATCAAAAGTTGGAATTAAGATTGCCAGAAGAAACATCAACAACCTAAGATATGCAGATGATACCACTCTAATGGCAGAAAGTGAAGAAGAACTAAAGAGCCTCTTGTTGCGAGTGAAGAAGGAGAGTGCAAAACTTGGGTTGAAACTAAACATTAAGAAAACCAAGATCATGGCATCCGGCCCTCTCAATTCCTGGCAAATAGATGGGGAAGAAATGGAGGTAGTGACAGATTTTATTTTCCTGGGCTCCAAGATCACTGCAGATGGGGACTGTAGCCAAGAAATTAAAAGACGCTTGCTCCTGGGGAGGAAAGCCATGGCAAATCTAGACAGCACACTAAAAAGCAGAGACATCACCCTGTCAACAAAAGTGCATATAGTCAAGGCTATGGTCTTCCCAGTTGCAATGTATGGCAGTGAAAGTTGGACCATAAGAAAGGCTGAGCGCCAAAGAATTGAGGCCTTTGAACTATGGTGCTGGAGAAGACTCCTGCAAGTCCCTTGGACTGCAAGGCAATCAAACCGGTTAGTCCTAGAGGAGATCAACCCTGACTGCTCTTTAGAAGGCCAGATCCTGAAGCTAAAACTCAAATACTTTGGCCACCTAATGAGAAGGAAGGACTCACTGGAGAAGAGCCTAATCCTGGGAAAGATTGAGGGCAATAGAAGAAGGGGACGACAGAAAATGAGGTGGCTGGATGGAGTCACTGAAGCAGTAGGCGTGAGCTTAAACGTACTCCAGAAGATGGTAGAGGACAGGAAGGCCTGGAGGAACATTGTCCATGGGGTCGCGATGGGTCGGACACGACTTCGCAACTAACAACAACAAAGCTTTTCACGGATCAGCTGCCTCAGTACTAGGTACCCGTCATAACCTTTGGAGTTGTGAGCAATAAAAGTACATCCTTTAAACTTATGATTTATAAATTTCTTTACAAACTGTTCCAGGCATCTAACACCATAATAATCCCACCTCACAACATCTTTATCATACCCAACCTTCAACATATCCCTGGCGCAGGCATAATTAGGTATATGGGTGCTTGTCTCTTGACAGCATTCAAAATCATAAATGATGTATCTTTCACCAATTCACAGTTGGCCCAACAATTTTAGAAAGCATAAATGCTCTTCCAAGCTTTCAACCTTCTCAGAGCACTGTCCACACTTGGTTTCCTTGGACTTTTTGTGGGGGTTAAAGATGTAAACCCCACACATTTCACAATATTCTTTATTCTTACAATCAACTTTCCCCTCCATAGCGAGTTGTGTGTGTCTTTCAAGACACACCTTAGACCAGCAAAACACTTTGCACCTATAGCAGCACGTCTTCTCCTCCTCCACCTGCTGACATTCTTGCTTCAGGGATGCTCTGCAGATATATTGACAGCCATGACTAAATTTGTGGTGGTAGGGTGTGTGGCAGAATTTACAGAAATAGCATTCACCCAGGAAGCCCTTGATATTTTTGATGCCATAGTAATACTTGTTGTGTAAAAATATAAATGCTATTTTTTCTTGCTGTGGGCTACCTGTGACAAAAAACCTCCACCCATCCTGCATATAAAACAAGATCTTTATAGTGACCCTTAAATCTTCTTCAAAGAGGTGTATCTGAGAAAAGTCAATCCTGTTTTCTGTGGAAACACCCAGTCTGCTGTGAAGTTCCCTGGCCCTGGTAATAATTTCTTGATCTCTAACATCCCCACCAATCAGATAGAGCAAACAGCTAGCAAAACACAGAAATTCACCTTCCACATTGAAATCTACTAGGTGTTGTCTTTTTTTTTCCAGTACTCAGGTGAGCAGCACAGTGTTTAACTTCCTAAGCCCTCCCCCCTCCTTGTTCTTCACGATGGTAACCACTAATTGTAAATTACCCCCCACACAATATTTCTGCCTTACTTTGAAGCAGATTTTCAACACTGGTCAGAAAATCATCAGCATTTAAATCATTCACACACCTCCTAAGAGAAAAGAGAGGCTGATTCAACCCCTCTGCATCCAACTGGAGTTGAACAAAATCATTTAGACCTATGTCCCTAGCAACATTATTCAAAAGAGTCTGTATCGCATTATGAATAGCCTCTATAGCATCTACAAAAGACTGGATTCAGTCAAGATTAACAAATCTATATCCATGATAGTATTCCACGGTCCTGAAATTTCGAATAGGCTTTTACCATGCCTGCACCATATCCAGATAAACTTCGTTCATATTGTGAGAGTTTGCAGAGTTAGGGGCTTGTAGCTGGGGCATAGAATGACGTATCTCCTCTTCTGGTTAAGATACAGGCATAGAATCACAACTATCACTGCCTGCTGGGGATGTGGGAAGTTCACCTCCATGCATTTTTGCTTTTTTGCAGGTCGGCTCCGGTTAAACAAACAAACAAAAGGCTATCCAACATTCCTAATAATGTAATACCAACCCCCCCCCTTTTAGTTTCTAAAAAATAATACTAATGGTTTTGTAGTTGGATAAAATGCTAGATATTATGCCTCCTAACAGCATTCATGTTGTGTGGCTTGTGGAAGGCTGAGGGGCCATGTCATGCTGGGCCCCTTGGTGCTCTGTGGGAATTGTGAGATCCACGAATGGCTGATCGTCCTCCCATTCTGAAGGAAAAGAAAAATCCCAATAGTCAGAATTGTTGCAGAAATGTTTATAAGAATCTAATTGTATGAAAGTGTTATGTACATAGGTTCGTCAGGTCGGTGCAACCACCTTCAACACCAGGTGGCACCTGTCAGGTGCCCTGATTTGTCAACCTGTCCGGCGGGAAAATAGAGCAACCGGGTTGGTTAGCTTAAGGGGCATCGGCATTATAAAAGGGGCACCGGGGGGCGTGCACATCAGTCCATCTTGTAATCAATAAACAGCTCTACGTACTACCTTGTCTCGTTCCTATCCCACCCTCGGTCGGGTGATGTAATAAGCCATTTAGAGGCAAATGGGGAACAGAAGCCCATCGCTTACTACTCCAGGACCTTATCCAGGGCAGAGAGGAATTACGCCAAAATAGATAAAGAGGCGTTGGCAATAGTCACAGGTGTAAAAAAATTCCATGATTATTTGTATGGAAGAGAGTTTACCATCTTCACTGACCATAAACCCTTGCTGGGATTATTTACAACAGACAGACAAACACCTCAAATCCTGTCCCCAAGGATGCTAAGTTGGTCAATATTCCTCTCTGCATATTCGTACAAAATAGTTTACAGACCTGGAAAGGAGATGGGGCACGCAGACGCCTTAAGCAGATTGCCCTTACCAGAAATTGACCCTGATCCCGCGCCAGCAGGTCAAGTCTTAGCTATACAAGAACTCCCTGACTGTCCACTCACGGTGAGGGACATCACAGTCGGCACAGCAAGTGACGCTGTGCTCAGCAGAGTGGCATTGTGGGTGCAATCTGGCTGGCAAGACAAAAGCCCAGGGCCACAGTTCCAGGCTTTCTTTGTGAGGAGGAATGAGATGTCCTCTCACAAAGGATGTCTGTTATGGGGTAACAGGGTGGTAGTTCCAGACAAGCTCAGAAGCAGAGTCTTAAAAGACCTGCACAAGGATCACCCCAGAATTGTGCGCATGAAAGCCCTCACAAGGAGCTACCTGTGGTGACCAGGCCTGGACAAAGCCATTGAGGAACAAGTAGCCGGGTGCTACCAATGTCAAAAGTCCAGGCCTGAGCAACCGCATGCTCCTATGCACAGGTGGGAAACCACGCACAGCCCGTGGTCCAGGGTGCACATAGATTACGCTGGACCATTTCAAGGGCAGCTATTCTTAGTGGTCGTGGACAGCTACTCTAGGTGGTTAGAAGTGGTGCCTGTGAAAAGTATGACATCTGCCAAGACTATACAGGTGCTGAGGGGGCTCTTTGCCACGCATAGGTTACCTGATGTGATTGTACCTGATAATGGGCCTCAATTCACATCTACCGAATTCCAGGATTTCATCAAGGCCAACTCGATTAAACACACAATGACTGCGCCCTTCCACCCGTCCAGTAATGGCTTGGCAGAGAGAATGGTGAGATCAACGAAAGACGCGCTGAGATGCATCATAGCTGGTGATTGGCATCAGAGACTGACTCAATTCTTACTGGCTCAACACACAACACCCTGTACAGCTATGGGTAAGAGCCCAGCGGAGTTGCGCTGGGGAAGAAGACTAATAACTAGATTGGACAGACTTCACCCAGACAGGGTGGCCGCAGAGACGGAAAAACCCAACACAGCCAGGGATCTGTGGGCCAGAAACTATGGAATGGGAGAGAAGTGGATGCAAGGAGTGGTGGCTGACAAAACAGGGCCATTGTCATATGTTGTTGAGGGGGAAGGGGGCCGTCAGGTCAGAAGACATATTGACCAACTCAGGAAGCGGGCACCGGAGAACCAGCAACAACAACAAGAGGCCCTAACAGCTGTATTACAACCACCACTTCCAGCACCAGCTCATCAGTTTGAAAAAACAACACCACCGCAAACAATGCCAGTATCTGCAAATGCAAGGGTTGAGCGGTCGTCACATGAGGGTCAACTAATAGCAGAATACAGTAGAACAGTACCAGTGCAGAGGCCTCAGCAGGAATCCCATACAGATCTGACAAGGGAGGGGGCTCAGCCAAGAGCAGGATGGGAGGCCGACATTGCAGGGGAAGGGGCGTGTGATCTAAATAGTGAGAGTGAATCAGGGGCTGGGAATCTGCCAGGAAGATGTTCGGCCAGGACACACAAAACCCTGGCATATCTCAGGGACTTTGTGAGGTCTTAGTGTTGGTGATGGGTGGCAGTGAAGACTAGAGAATTTTCAACTGCAGTTTTGTTCTCATTGGGGGGGAAGGGGTGTTATGTACGTAGGTTCGTCAGGTCGGTGCAACCACCTTCAACACCAGGTGGCACCTGTCAGGTGCCCTGACTGGTCAACCTGTCCGGCGGGAAAATAGAGCAACCGGGTTGGTTAGCTTAAGGGGCATTGGGATTATAAAAGGGGCACCAGGGGGCATGCACATCAGTCCATCTTGTAATCAATAAATGGCTCTACGTACTACCTTGTCTCGTTCCTGTCTCCACACGGTCGGCCACGACTTAACAGAAAGTATGAAATACCTTTATATGCCCTCAAACATTCTGAGTCTGTCAGTTCATTCTAGTGAAAGAAAACAAACAAACAAACAAGCAAGCAGACAAGAATGTTATAAACTCCATTTTGCATCTAAGTGTTTCAAAATTATGCATAAAACTACTTACAATAGTAGCTTCCATTCTGAAAAGGGTCTTCTTAGCAGATCAAATGGCTCCGGAGGTATGGATATGCCAGAAACCAGCAAACGTGACTGGACCAGTATGGACCCTGCTTTTATACACGCTGGTGATGTCACAAATTAATCACATCAGAGTTGGTGAGTTCTTCACACCTTTTGCAAAACTGGCCAGCCGTGCCTCATCAGGAAAACCTGACTGAATAATATCACATGAGCTTTGATTAAATTGTGTATCTGTGTTTAACATCTGACAAGGTTAAACAGGGGGTCAGCAAAAGAAAAAACATAATACATCTTTCATGTGATTTGTAAAGCACATTTTATTATAAATTTCATAGCGTTAACAGTTTCTTGTAATTAATTTCTGTTACATTCTGGCATATGAACCTCTTCAGAGTCAATGGCAATTCAGCTTCAATCTTTCACATTAATGACAGTGGTTTACTGTTCTTCTCAATATGCTGTATGAATGTCTTGAGCTCACCAAGGGAATCCCGGGTGAAATATAAGTTATTCACTTTGTCTGAAATACTGAAGATGATTCAGAGAACATGAGGTATAGAAAGTCTAAAGCATAAGCTGTTAATGATCTCTGTTTCACTGGTACCATCCACATGGTCTTCATCTGATTGTAGATAACCCATTAAACAAGGGTGTAATATTTTAATGATACACGCTTTCAGAATCTGAGGCATGCTGACATTTTGAGACACTGTTGTTTCTAAAGCAGGAAATAAGGTAGAATTAGGCTAGCTGTTTCAACTAATCAAAATATGGTTTTCTTAATTTTTATAGGTAAAGGTAAAGGTTCCCCCGCACATGCGTGCTAGTCATTTCCAACTCTAGGGGCCGGTGCTCATCTCCGTTTCAAAGCCGAAGAGCCAGAACTTGTCCGAGGACGTCTCCGTGGTCATGTGGCCGGCATGACTAGACGCCAAAGGCGCACAGATTGCTGTTACCTTCCCACCATAGTGGTCCCTATTTTTCTACTTGCATTTTTTATGTGCTTTCGAACTGCTAGGTTGGCAGAAGCTGGGACGAGTAACAGGCACTCACTCTGTTACGCGGCCCTCGGGATTTGACCCGCCAAACTGCTGACCTTTTTATAGACAAGCTCAGCGTCCTAACCCACTGAGCCACTGTGTCCCTTGCCAATTTTTATATTTACTTACCATTTCATGTTTTGCAGAACCTGCAATAACAAGGCTTTATAAGTTCATTCTCTTCAATGAAGCCATATAGCTCAGGTCCTTTTCTTATTTTACGCCCATGCTTGGGAAGTTTGGGGATCAAATTTACATCAAACAAATCTCCATCAGTATTTGCCATCTTCAAAAGACTGCTGGAATTAAATTGTGCCTGCCTGCACAAACTCCCCTGCTCTTACAATGACACATCCTTGAGCCTTGCGCCTGCCCAGAATCACAGGGGAGTGGGGGGTGGGAGGGGGTATGACATGCCTGGGCATGTCCCGAAAAAGGCCTAACCCCCTTTTTTTACTAGCAGACACAAACATACATGCCCAGAATCGCAGCCCTGACATGCCTGAACAAGACTTAACCCCTACTTGCCGCCTGGCTGCTTGCCTCTTGTGAGCATTTTAATTCCTGTTAATTTTCCTTGTCTTTTTCTGTAGGGGGCAGAATAAATTTTATTAAGGCTGTGCTTCGAACGGTTACGTGTACATGAGGATTTGAGGGTGCAATTGGCAAAATATGTGTCTTTAGATTTTTACAATGGTAAAAAACAGCTGCGGGTTTTAAAAGGGCTGTGTTTTGTTTTTTTCCCCCTGCATTTGAGGAAATGATTTTAAAACCGCCTAAAAATTGTTAGATGTTTTTGTGCCAGCCATGGCAGTTCCCCAAAAGGGTCATCAGATGGGAGCAAAGAGGCATCTTTGCTCCCACTGATGGGTCGGGGGTCCCCGGCCCCTGCAGCCCCATTGGAGAGAGTTAATTGGTAAGGGAGGGACTGAGGACCCCCATAAATACCTCTGCTCAGGGGCTGCTCTTCTCTCTAGTTTCTCTTTGTTCTTTCTTCTGCTTACTTGCTTGCTGATCCATGAGCTCAATCCAGGCATGGATGCCTCCATGCCAGGGAACTCTTTCTATTTACTCTATCGTTGAATAAAGCTTTAAATGATTGCATCCCTGCTTGCTGCCTTTTACTTGGAAGCACCTTAACGAACCATCGGCCTTGTGAGACCATATCACAAATTGGTAGCAGAGGATGGTTTAAGGCAACGCTTCCAAGCCAGCAGCTAGTAGCAAGATGCCTGGAGGTTCGAGCACGAACCCATTTGAGACGGATGGCAGGAGATCCCCGATTGTGACAAGGAGTCTTCAATCAAGAACGGCAGCCCTGCATCCAGCCCATGACGCAAGCTTCGCTCCAGGGACCCCTTCGCATGCCTCCCCACAGCTGCAAGCCACAGAGGGAAGCATGAAAGGCTTACAGTCCACCCTAGACTGCCCAGATGCAGCGGAAGCGGCCCGGGCCCAAGACAAGCGCCGCATGGCCCAGATGACTGAACAAGAACGCGAGGAGCTGCTCCTAAAGTTCCTTGCAGCACAAAGGACGTCACAAGCATCCCCACGAGGGATGCCAGCGGAGGGGGCCTCTGGACACCGGGTAAGTCCTTCCCCAGTGCCCATGAGGCCCCCTAACATGGCGCCGGCCACCCTGGGGGACCCAGGGACCCCAGAGCTTTTGGCGCGAAATTTCCCGCCAAACTGTGATCTGCAACCTCTGGGACCAACCGGAAGCAAGATGGCGGCCCCCAGATGATAGGCCCCAGCCAAGCCTCGAGGCCCAGCAATCGGTGGCATCCAGCCGAAGCGGCACGAAAACCACCCCGTCTTCCCCGCCAGAAAGCCTCAAGGCCTATGATGGCGTCAAAGCCTGCCCAGCCGAGACTGCTATAGCAGAGATGGGAGCAACTATCCGAACCCTGTTTGCAGCTCTGGAGGCCAAAACGACCGCAGCCTCAACATCGGGGGTAGCCAGCCTCCCTCGCTACCCCCAGGAAGCTCCCGGAGGAGCTCCATGGCCCCCAATCCTCTCCCCGGGGCCTAACTGCCGGGAGGCGTCCGGCCTGGAGCCTCCCAGCTACGTCTTGCAACCCCAAAGGGCCCCCAGTGAACCCCCGGGCCCTCCAGCATACTTTTTGCCGCCGCCCAGATGCCCTGCTTGCCAGATGGTCTTCAGGGGGCCTCCGGACGAGGCCCCCTCCTCCAGCGCCATCTTCAGACACCTCCAGGGTCTTCAGGACCAGCGATGGGCTCCTCCAGGCAATCCACAGCATCCATGCGCCATCCCGGCCCCATCATGCAATCTTCGCCCCCCGGTGAGTGTTCCAGTGCCGGGGGGGCTTTAGGAGGAATCTTCGGGGCTTCTGCGGCCTTCAGCCCCTCTTCGGGCCCAAATCCCGGCTCAAATGAACTTTGAGCATGCCCAGTCGGGGCCCTTCGCCTCCTCGGCTGAAATGAACTCTGAGCATGCCCAGTCGGGACCATCCAAAAATCAACGAAAAATACCACCACCTGCCAGCAGAGTGATCCCTCTTCCATTCACCTCAATGGAGGGCTCTCAGATGTATAGACTTGGACAAAGAACTGGGGAAAATCTCTTTCATTCCCAGACCTCTGCACTCTCAAATAAATTTGAAAAACTACGTCTTGGGGGGTGGGAAATTTCAGCAACCTCAATGGAAAACTCACACAGATACAGAAAATGGACAAAGAGCTGGGAAAAATTTCCTTTATTCCCAGACCTCTATATCTGCTTCTGCCCTCCCAAATAATTTTGAAAAATTGCATCTTGGGGGGGAAAATTTTAGCAGCTGGAATAAGGAAGTGCAGGTATGTCTATTAGAGCAAGGGACTCTAGAGATGGTTCTGGACCCCCCACCTCTTCCCTGGGGACCCCAAGAAGAGTGGTATCATAGGAAAGCATTTACCACTCTACTGAGCTCACTGGATCCTAACTTGTACTCCAGCATTCCAGATGGGCTCACAGCTGGTGAACTTTGGCGGTTATTATACAATTTATTCAACAGCGACACCATCGGTTCAGTCACCAGACTCACAACTGAGTTTTACACCACCAGACTGAGGTTTGGGGCTAGCATGGCTAAGCACCTGGGAAAATTAAAGGCGCTCAGGGCAGAACTGATGTTCAGAGACTACCTTGTACCTGATGCGAACATGGTCGCCGTCATTCTGGCTTCCCTGGACAAAAACTGGAGCAGTTTCATTGTTTCACTGGAAGGGACAAGGAAGGAAGCCATGACTCTGTCCTACCTCACAGGGAGGCTCATTGAGGAAGACAGGAGGCGGAGAGATGCAGGAGAATACGCCAGAGCCACCATACAGCGAGCCACCAGGAGGCACCACAACTCAGAGCAGGTTAATGCTCTAGTTAAGTGTTTCATCTGTGGCTCTGAGGGGCATCTGAAGAAGGACTGCCCCCATCACCAACAAGGCCCCAAGCGTGGTCCCAATCAAGGAAGGGGCAAGGGGCAAGGAAGGGGGTGTGGCGGGGGCAAAGGCAGTGCCAAGGGCAATTTTGTGTGTACTTGTGCTCTCACCCCCACCACAAAGGCTGATAGCCCCACTGGCTTATGGTTGCTGGACTCTGGAGCTTCATCTCACATTACCAATATGAAACAAGGGTTTAAAAGGTTAAAGAAAATTAACTCCTCTGTCAAGGTGGCCAATGGTGATAAGGCTTTGGTTGTTGGGGAGGGCACTGTCTCTGTACCCGGACTGGGAAATGTTGAAGGGGTACTGCATGCTCCCTCCATTGCCAACAATCTGTTAAGCATTATCAAATTATGTGACGATGACAAGGTGGAAGTTTTATTTTGCAAAGGGGGAGGTCATGTCACCCGGAACCAGAGGGTCATTGGAAGTATTGCCATCATAAATGGTTTGCCATACTTCTCCCCTGAGAACCCAGCCACAGACGACAGTCCACCGGGTGCCACCTCAGAAGGGGCCTGCGCACAGAAAGAAAGAAAGCCCCCACGGCCAGCCCCAAGGCTGTCTAAGCAGCGCAAGGCCGAAGTGGTTGCACCCAAGCCACCTCAGCCAGCCCCACGGCTTTCCAAGGGCAGTGTGGACAAGAAACCCGAACCTCAACAGGCACCTAAAGCACCGCTCAAGGTAACCAGAGCCAAGAGGGTGTCAGTGGGGAAGCCGCTCCACGATAAGTGTGCCGATCTCCTACACCGAAGATTAGGTCATGCGAGCTTCCCTGTGGTTAAAAAGATGGGAGAGTTTGCTGAGGGAGTCCAGCTCAAGGATTGTGAGGTGTTCCTGGACTGTGTCATCAGTAAGAGCACAAAGAGGAAGGCTGCCCCCATCCCTAAGGTGTCACTGCGTAAGACCCAATACCCATACCAACTAGTACATGTTGATTTGGTTGGGCCATTCACACCGTCCCTAGGGAAAAGACAGTATTTTCTCACTGCCGTTGATGATTTTTCACGGTACGGCCACATGTATACCCTCACAGAAAAATCCGAAGCCTTTGATGCCATAAAATCACTGTACAACCTTGTAGAGACCCAATATAAGACCAAGATCGCTCAACTGCAGAGCGACCACGGGGCTGAGTTCATGTCCTGAAAATTCCAGGACTGGGTAAGGCGTAAGGGCATCCGCCATTTTCTTACAGCGCCCTTCACTCCTGCTCACAACGGCGTAGCTGAGAAAAGAAATGGAATCCTGCAGACTATGGTACGTAGTCTGATTGCGGACACTGGGGTCGCAGAATCATACTGGGCAGAGGCAGTAAAATACGCCAATTACACCTTAAACCGCACCTGGAACCGTGTTGTGGACCAGACCCCATATTTCCTGGTCCACGGTAGGAAACCAAGTCTGGGACAATTGCGTGTGTTTGGCTCCTATGCTTGGGTGCACATCCCCAAGCAACTGCGGAAGAAGGGGAGATCTGTCTCCCAGAGACTAAGGTTCTTGGGCTATGCTCCTGGCTCCAAGGCCTACCGTTTCCTGGGAGAAGGGGGCAGGACTGTGACTTCCCAATCTGCCTCCTTCGAAGAGGACTCCAATTGGACCCAGATTCACTCAAACGATCTGAGCCCATATGTCAACCGACCCAGCAAGGACACACCGACCACGACATCACCTGAGACGACCACATACCGTGCCACTGACGAAAGTGACGAACAAGACGAAGATGTCATCCTACCTGGTTCAGATGGGGAGGATGAGCCGTCCAGTCCAAAGGGGGAAGACACGCCGTCTTCACCCCCAGCGACGCCTCAGAGACCCGCGATACCCAGCACCTGGGACCGAGGGTCTACACGTCCCAATTATGAAATGCCAGCGGACGTGGAACTCACAGAAGAAAACGGCCATGAGTGGCAGAAGGTCAGGAGATCAAAGCGGTCCAACAAAGGGGTCCCGCCAAAGAGAACCGACATTGGGCACATCGCGTCCGTCAACAGCGTTGTGATCACCCCAAAATCCTTCTCTGACATCCAGGAGCTGCCCATCTAAGAACAGGAGAAATGGCAGCTCGCGATGGAGCAGGAGATGGCGAGCCTGAGAAAGCTAAAGGTCTTCTTCCCCCAGCAACCACCAAAGGAGAGGAAAGTCATTGGCACAAGGTGGGTTTTCAAAGCCAAACCACTTGCCAATGGCCTCTACCTGTATAAGGCCCGTTTGGTAGCTCAGGGGTTCGCCCAGCGCTACATGAAGGACTACGGGGAGACCTACTCTCCAACCGTCCGGGCAGAGAGCATCAAGGCCGCCCTCGTAACTGCAGCCGCTCTGGGGGAGGAAGTCTTCCAATTCAACATCCAGACGGCTTACCTCCACGCCAACTTGGACCGGCAGATCTACATGAGGGCCCCTCCTGGTTACCTGCAGGAGGGGGGAAACACATGGCTACTTCAAAAAGGGTTATATGGCCTCAAGCAGTCGGGGAAACTATGGTACGACTGCCTTAGAAAAAGTTTAGAACGAGTTGGTTTCAGTGCATCCCATGCAGATGAATGTGTTTTCACACGCAACTCCAAGGGTACCACAGAACGGGTGTTAGTTTATGTGGATGACCTCCTATATGTAGGGCCTGACAAGGAAGGGTGTGATGAATTTGCCAAGGCCCTGGGGGAAAAGTTTACCCTGAAGTCTTTGGGGCGGGTTGACAGGTACTTGGGTGTGCACATCTTGGCCACTAAGGGGGGGTTCGCCCTATCTCAGAAAGAAAAGATTGAGGAGTTATTGGCCAAATGCAAAATGGCAGAATCTAACCCAACGCGTAGCCTGATACAAAGTGACTATTACAATCACACTCACAAGGACTGTCCTGAGTTCACAGATAATAAGCTTTACAGATCTGTGATTGGCTCCTTGCTATATATCAGCAATTGGAGCAGGCCTGAGATAGCCTTAGCTGTGAATATACTGTCCAGGCTTGTGGAACACCCAAAGGATTTCCACTGGACTGCTGTTAAGAGGGTACTTAGGTACCTCAGGGGCACAACCGATGCTCTTTTTGTGCTGGAGCCAGAGAAGGGGAAGACGGCCCAGCTCTCCGCTTACTCGGACGCAGACTGGACTGGTGACAATAAGAGTAGACGGAGCACCTCTGGTTTCCTCATATTGCTAAATGGCTGTCCTATCCATTGGCATGTTAGGCAGCAAAAATTTGTTTCTTGCTCCACGGCCGAGGCGGAATATGCCAGCCTGTCGGACACGGCCAATGATTTGATTTGGTTCGATGCTCTGATAACGAGCATCTGGGCACCTCCTCCTCTGCCCATCCAAATTCAAGAGGATAATACAGCTGCAATTGCAATCTCGGGGGCATATGCAGTGGGCTCTAGGTCCCGCCACATAGACATACGCTATAAAAATGTCAGGCAGCTTGCCAAAATGGGGTTTATACATGTTGAGCATTGTAATACAACTGACCAGATAGTTGACCTGTTCACCAAACCTGTTCCCATTCACCGGCACAACCTTCTGTGTAAGCGTTTGTGTTTGGTCTTCTGAAAGTGTATATGCATGTCTATGACACCTGCTCGCCCCCTCACATACATTCACTGGTCTCTGTCATTGGCTGACAAGAAGGGGAATTGTTAGATGTTTTTGTGCCAGCCATGGCAGTTCCCTAAAAGGGTCATCAGATGGCAGCAAAGAGGCATCTTTGCTCCCACTGGTGGGTCAGGGGTCTCCGGCCGCTGCAGCTCCATTGGAGAGAGTTAATGGCCCTCCAGCCCCCTCACTCTCATTGGTAAGGGAGGGGCTGGGGACCCCCATAAAAACCTCTGCTCAGGGGCTGCTCCCCCTCTCTTGTTGCTTTTCTTCTTCAAGCTCCCTTTGGGAATGATCCATGAGCTCAATCCAGGCATGCATGCCTCCATGGCAGGGAACTCTTTCTATTTACTTTATCGTTAAATAAAGCTTCATCTGATTGCATCCCTGCGTGCTGCCTTTTTCTTGGAAGCACCTTAACGAACCATCCGTCTCGTGAGGCCATCTCACATGGTTTTGATAGGTCTCAGAAGCCTTTTCAAAGCAGTCTTCATGGCTTTCCAAACTTCTTCCCACCCCCTCACCCACTTATCAAATGTCTGAGATGCTGAGGGTGCCTGGGGGTATTCAGGTATTGTGATGAACTCTTTTCCTGTGGCTACTCTGAAAGGCATGAAGCCGGTGCTCCTGTGAACAGAGTTATTGTAAGCCACCTCTGCAAAAGGGAGGAAGTCGGTCCAGTTGGTTTGTTGGTAGAAAACATAGCATCTGAGATATTGCTCCACCATTGAGTTAGGGGATTCAGCGGCTCCATTTGTGGAAGGGTGAACAGCAGATGTTACACCTTGAAATGATCCAATTAGTTTAAGAAAGCTTCTCCAAAACGTAGCTGTGAACTGCACCCCCATCTGAAATTATTTGTTTAGGGGTGCCATGCAGCCGGTACATATGTTTCAAGAACAATTTAGTGAGTTGTTGGCCAGACAGGAGCCCTTTGGAGGTGATGAAGTGAGCCTGCTTCGAAAGCAGATCTATCACAGTCTAGATGACTGTATTTCCTCTACTTTCAGGTAGATCTACTATAAAATCCATAGCAATTTCTTCCCATGGTTGAGAAGGGTCTGCTACCAGCTGCAATAACCTAGGGGGTTTCCCTGGAATTCTTTTCATGGTGGCACATACAGTACAACTCCGGACATAATTTTCCATGTCGCATTTTAATCCTGGCCACCAGAATTGCTGGGGGATGAGATGTAGAGTTTTTAAATACCCGGTGTCCAGCCTGTTATACGTCATGGCCGTGTCGGAGAGCATTAAGATGGAGGGTTTCTGGCAAGTATAACTTTCCCCCCTTCTAAGCCAAACCATCCCTGCATGTTAAGGAGGTTTGATTGTCCTTGAACCATTGATCAGTGAGGATCTCTTGTTTTATTTTCTTTGCCCCAGGGTTATCAGGATTAGGGGTCCTGCGAGGCATGAGTTGGGCAGCAGTTTGTGGCTTGGAGATAATTGCCTCGTTAACCTCTTCACGCTGGCTTTTGTACTGGGGCAGTCTGGATAGAGCATC
This sequence comes from Daboia siamensis, assembly GCA_024449315.1. Lineage (NCBI taxonomy): Eukaryota > Metazoa > Chordata > Lepidosauria > Squamata > Viperidae > Daboia > Daboia siamensis. The sequence continues at coordinate 51,129 of JAKJMR010015919.1, forward strand.
AGCTAGGTAGTTTTTCCCTCCCAGCATATACTTTAGAGTGAAGTTAAAACAGTTAAACTACTGTGCCCATTGCACTTGTTTCGGGGACAATTTGTGGGGAGTTTTCAGTGCTTCTAGATTTTTGTGATCAGTCCATGCTTCAAAAAGCACCTTGCTCCCTTCTAGATAGTGCCTCCAGTTTAATAGAGCCCAGTTGATTGCGAAAGCCTCCTTTTTCTACACAGCTCACCTTCTGTCGCTCTCAGTAATTTTTTTTGAGGTGTAGGTGCAAGGTTGTAGGGTCCCACTTTGGTTCTTTTGCAGTAGTACAGCTCCGACAGCCACGTCGCTGGCGTCGGCTTGAATTACAAAGGGCTTCCCTGGGCAGGGGTGATTTAGGACTGGTTCAACAGCAAATAGTCTCAGGGGGTTGGGAGTGGGAGGCACTGTTTTGCAGTGGGTCTCCTCCTATCTCATGGGCCGCTCGCAGTCAGTGTTGACGGGAGGGCAGAGATCTGCCCCAAGGCCTCTCGTTTGTGGAGTTCCTCAGGGGTCGGTTCTCTCTCCCCTCCTGTTTAACATTTATATGAAGCCGCTGGGCGAGATCATTCTTGGTTTCGGGGTGGGGTATCATCAGTATGCTGATGATACCCAACTTTTTCTTTCCACCCCAAACCAACCCAGCGATGCCCTCACCGTGATGTCCCATTGCCTGGAGGCGGTCCGGGTCTGGATGGGGAGAAACAGGCTTCGTCTCAATCCTGCCAAGACTGAGTGGCTGTGCGTACTGGCATCTCAGGTTAACCAGTCCATTCCACCTTTAATGATGGGGGGGTGAGGTGTTACCCCCCCCCCCCGTTGATAGGGCTCACAACTTGGGTGTCCTCCTGGATTCGCGGCTCAGTTTTGAAGATCATATAGGAGCCATGACCAGGGGGGCCTTTGCCTTGGTTCGCCTGGTGCACCATTTGCGGCCCTACCTGGACCGAGATGCCCTACGCAAAGTCACTTATGCACTTGTGACCTCCCGGTTGGACTACTGCAACGCTCTCTACATGGGGCTGTCCTTGAGGACCACTCGGAGGCTTCAGCTGGTGCAGAATGCAGCCGCGCGAGTTGTGATGGGGGTTTCCCAATACTCCCATGTAACACCTCTGCTCCGCGAGCTGCATTTGCTTCCGGTTGCCCTCCGGGTGAGATTTAAGGTGCTGGTGATGACCTATAAAGCCCTAAATAGCTTGGGTCCGGGATATTTGAGGGAACACCTGCTGCCAGCATCAAGCTCCCTTCGTCCTGTGCGCTCCCACAGGGAGGGCCTTCTCTGTGGGTGCGCCTGCCCTTTGGAACCAGCTGCCTGTAGAGCTCAGGACTGCCCCTGACCTTCGTTCATTCCGCTGGGACCTGAAGACCTGGCTCTTTGAGTTTTCCGGCCAGGACTGAGAATTTTAATTTTAATTTTATTTTAATTGGGTTTTAATTGGAGTTTAACAGGGGTTTTATTTTATTCAAGGACTAAATTTAATTATTTTAATTGTTCTTAACGTTTGTAATTTGTACTGTTATTTTAAATACCTTGTGAACCACCCTGAGTCCTACGGGAGAAGGGCGGTATATAAGTCCAATAAACATAAACATAAACATAAACATAAACATAAATTCTCAAAACCTGTTTGACAGCTCATAGTCTATGCTAGTAGTTGGACCGGTCACGGCTTCCCTCCCCCTTTTCCTGTTTTAAGTAGTTCTGTAAGGGGTAGGGCAATCTCTGCAAAGGAGGGGATGAATTGACAGTAGAAGTTGGCAAAACCTAGGAAGCTCTGGAGCTGCTTACAAGTCTTTGGGGGCTGCCATTCAATTATGGTTTTCACTTTGGTCGGGTCCATTTCAATGCCCTCGTTGGAAATTTTATAGCCAAGATTGCTAAGCACATTGATTTGTGCTTTAAATTGTAAGGCACCCTGAGTCTTCGGAGAAGGGCGGGTTATAAATAGGAATAAAAATAATAATAATAATAATCTGGTCTGGTGAAACTCACATTTTTACAGTTTGACATACAGCTTGGCATTCAATAGTTTCTTTAACACTTCTCTTACCAGCTTTACAGGTGAAACTCGAAAAATTAGAATATTGTGCAAAAGTTCATTTATTTCAGTAATGCAACTTAAAAGGGGAAACTAATATATGAGATAGACTCATTACAAGCAAAGCAAGATAGTTCAAGCCGTGATTTGTCATAATTGTGATGATTATGGCGTACAGCTCATGAAAACCCCAAATCCACAATCTCAGAAAATTAGACTATTACATGCAATCAATAAAACAAGGAGTGTACATAGAACAATAACGTACCTCTGAAAAGTATAAGCATGCATATGTACTCAGTACTTGGTTTGGGCCCCTTTTGCAGCAATTACTGCCTCAATGCGGCGTGGCATGGAAGCTATCAGCCTGTGGCACTGCTGAGGTGTTATGGAAGACCAGGATGCTTCAATAGCAGCCTTCAGCTCTTCTGCATTGTTGGGTCTCATGTCTCTCATCTTTCTCTTGGCAATGCCCCATAGATTCTCTATGGGGTTCAGGTCAGGCAGGTGTGCTGGCCAATCAAGCACAGTAATCCCACGGTCATTGAACCAGGTTTTGGTGCTTTTGACAGTGTGGGCAGGTGCCAAGTCCTACTGGAAAATGAAGTCAGCATCCCCATAAAGCTCGTCTGTGGAAGGAAGCATGAAGTGCTCCAAACTCTCCTGGTAGACGGCTGCATTGACCCTGGACTTAATGAAGCACAGTGGACCAACACCAGCAGATGACATGGCTCCCCAAATCAACACAGACTGTGGAAACTTCACACTGGACTTCAAGCATCTTGCAGTGTGTGCCTCTCCATTCTTCCTCCAGACTCTGGGTCCTTGGTTTCCAAATGAGATGCAAAAGTTGCTCTCATCAGAAAAGAGGACTTTGGACCACTGAGCAACAGACCAGGTCTGTTTTTCTTTAGCCCAGGTAAGACGCTTCTGATGTTGTTTGTTGTTCAGGAGCGGCTTGACAAGAGGAATACGACATTTGAAGCCCTTGTCCAGGATCCATCTGTGTGTGGTGGCTCTTGACTTCAGCCTCAGTCCACTCCTTGTGAAAGTCCCCAACACTTTTGAATGGCCTTTTCCTGACAATCCTCTCCAGGCTGCGGTCATCCCTGCTGCTTGTGCACCTTTTTCTTCCACACTTTTCCCTTCCACATAACTTTCTATTAATGTGCTTTGATACAGCACTTTGGGAACATCCAACTTCTTTTGCAATTACCTTTTGAGGCTTTCCCTCCTTATGGAGGGTGTCAATGATGGTTTTCTGCACAACTGTCAGGTCAGCAGTCTTCCCCATGATTGTGATTCCTACTGAACCAGACTGAGAGACCATTTAAAGGCTCAGGAACCCTTTGCAGGTGTTATGGATTAATTAGCTGATTAGAGTGGGATACTTTGAGCCTAGAATATTGCACCTTTTCACAATATTCTAATTTACTGAGATTGTAGATTTGGGGTTTTCATGAGCTGTAAGCCATAATCATCACAATTATGACAAATCACCGCTTGAACTATCTTGCTTTGCATGTAATGAGTCTATCTCATATATTAGTTTCCCCTTTTAAGTTGCATTACTGAAATAAATGAACTTTTGCACGATATTCTAATTTTTCGAGTTTCACCTGTATGTCCTGAGACACACACCCTTCTCTGCATCTGACCTGGTAATATGGAAAAAAAGATACCACCTTGTTTAGGTCAGACCCCAGAACATGATTCTAACCCGAAAATCCATTATAGACAGTCACATCCATCATGCGGAGATATGACTCAGTTATTACATATCTTCCTCACAAAGGATGAACTGTTGAAATTATTTGAAAAAACGGAAGAGATTGCTAGGCGGCCAGTTATAATAACACCAGGGCAAGTAGCCCCTGTGCAAATCACCTGGCTATTAAACCATCCAGATTGGGATTAAAATAATGCCAATCATTGGGATGAGTACAGCCATGCCAAAGACAATTTACTAGAAGCCCTACAGGAAACAGGAAAAAAACCTTTGAATTGGTTGGAATTCCAAAGGATGACCCAGAGGGAAAAGGAAACACCCAACGCCTTCTGGGTTCGCCTCTTGGAAGTAGAAGTAGCATACTTTATGTCCACTTAGATTTGAATTGCCCAAAGGACCAAAGAATCCTCACCTTTGTCAACCAATCAGCTGCTGACATCAGAGGGCACTTTCATCAGATTGTATCAAATTGGTCCACCTTAGAAATCTCAGCGTTGCACAGAAATTGTGAACTTTATTTATGATCAAAGAGAAAAACAGAGGGAGGAAGAGAAAGAAAGGAAAGAGGAAGAGAAAGAGAGAGATAGGGATAGGGATAGGGATAGAAGAAGAGCAGAAAGGAAAGAGGACCTGCAAGCAATTGCAGCCTTACATAAAGCTAGGAGACAAATGAACCATTGTTTTTTTTTGACAAATGGCCAAAATACTGATGGTGTGAAGAAGAGGGATGGCCCCAGGCAAGATGCCAACACTGCCATAGGTGCTGTGGGGAAGGACACATCAGACAAGATTGCAGGAGGAATTTCTCAGCCTTCCGAGGCCAGGGCAACCCACCTAGAGTCCCTGTCAACACTGCTAACATCAAATGGTATTGCTTGACAAGAGATGAAGAAGTAGCTGTTTCATATGTTTGTGAGATGGCCTCACGAGACCGATGGTTCGTTAAGGTAGCTTCCAAGTAAAAGGCAGCATGCAGGGATGCAATCGCTTGAAGCTTTATTTAACGATAGAGTAAAGAGAAAGAGTTCCCTGGCATGGAGGCATCCATGCCTGGATTGAGCTCATGGATCATTCCCACAAGAGAGCAACAAAAGAGAGAGCAAGCAAGCAGAACAAGAGCAGCCCCTGAGCAGAGGTATTTATGGGGGTCCTCAGTCCCTCCCTTACCAATTAACTCTCTCCAATGGGGCTGCAGGGGCCATAGACCCCTGACCCATCAGTGGGAGCAAAGATGCCTCTTTGCTCCCATCTGATGACCTTTTTGAGGGAGGATGAGTAGGAATGCACCTTCAAGGTCATTTCTCTCACTAAGAAGATAAGGCTTTGGTGGGTCTTCTAACGGAAGGGAAACTGATTCTTTAAATTAATTGGAGAATATGATTAATGACAAAATTAGTAAGGTGGAGAATTGTGTTTTAATATATTGTGCAAGGGGCGGAGATTTCAGATTCTAGCTTCCTTCGAGCAAGCATTTGCCGGTGTATTAGGCTAATAAAGGACTTTTAAGGTAAGCAATTCCTCAGAGTCACTTGAAAAGCCCATAGGTCGGAAACTTGACATCAAGCTGGAATCTACACTTCTTTTTAAACTAATTAGGGAGTCCCGACCTCCCGTCGCTGTCTCCAAGCTTTGGAGGCAGTCTGGCAAAGAGTTGGGGAAGATCCCATAATGGAAGGAGTAAAATTGCCTGAAGCCAGCTCTCCGGCACCAGCAGCCATCCCAGTGGGGGAAGGGCCAGCGAACAAGCCAGCAGGGAAAGAGTTTCAGCAATCTTCCCAGCTGGGAGCTAGACCCAAACAACCAGGAGAATTTGTCTGGTTGTCAGAGTGGATTAAGCCCGGCAGAGACTCCAGGAGCCTTGGAGCAGCCAGGTCAGCTGAGATTGAATACTCGAATGAGTGGAAGACAGCCTTCAACTGCCCCTTGGGGAGCTACCAATTCAAAGTCATGCCATTTGGACTGCAGGGGGGCCCAGCCGTATTTATGCAGTTGATCAATGAGGTCCTACATGAACACCTATACAAAGGGGTCCTAGTATACCTTGATGACATCCTGATATACAGCACGAATATGACCGACCACATAAAACTGGTCAGATAAGTGTTAAACTATTGAATGCCAAACTTTATGTCAAGTTGTTGAAATGTAAATTTCACCAAACCTGATTAGATTATCTTGGCTATAGAATCTCCAATGAGGGTATTGAAATGGACCCAGCCAAAGTAAAAACTATAGAGGAAATACTGTCATTTGGACACTGATAGCCCTATTTTCAAAACAGGCTCACTTTATCACCTGCAAAAGACTTCCATCTGCTCAACGCCTGACTAGGTTGTTCCTAAAACATATCTACCAACTACATGGTGCCCCTAAGCGAATAATTTCAGACAGAGGGGTGTAGTTCACAGCGAACCTTTGGAGAAACTTTCTTAAATTAATTGGATCATCTCAAGGCCTATCAACTGCTTTTCACCCGGCTACTAACAGAGCCACAGAATCCACCAACAAAATGGTGGAACAATACCTTAGATGCTACATCTCTTACCAACAAACAAACTGGACCGACCTCCTCCCTTTTGCAGAGGTGGCTTACAATAATTCAGTACATAGCAGCACCGGCTACACTCCTTTCCGTGTAGCCACAGGGAAAGAATTCAACCCCATACCAGAATACCCTCAGTTACCCTTCACTTCCCAGACTCTTGGTCAATGGGTGAGGGGTGACAAGGATGAGCAGAGCAACTCTTGAGTGAAAGAGAGCTTGCACAAAAAAGAGGATACTGAGAGTAGTTAAGTTTACACAGCAACCACACAGATACACTGAGGTGTGTACAAAAAAAGTTTTACTTGTGGGATAAGACAATAGCACAGTCCAGGATAAAACAGTCCAGGTCATACACGAGTAATGAAAAGATAGCAGATAACAACAGTCCAAGGATTATCCGATACAGAGTCTTCTTACCAGTCCGTAAGTCAAACACAGGTCTACAGGTTTAGCAAAACAGTAGCAAACCCACAAACCACAATAAACTGCAAGTAACAGCAAGCGAGAGTGAACAGAGAGAGAGAAGCTATGTCTCTAGCTCCCTCTTATGGCCGTAGGAAACAATGCTGGCCAATCATTAGAAGGTATGATGCAATGCATTACATAGTTAAAGTGATACATTACAGTTCTATAACAATGATACAATCGTAGTTCATACATATTGCCAACCCAACCAGTTAGGCCACAAACATATACCTAACATTCTCCCCTTTGGGTAGGACAATATATTGATTTTTTACAACCTTAGGCCATAATTTTCACAACAAGCTTTGTCCTTAACTGCGCCCCAAGCTTTAGTAAAATGATCTGCAATGTTATTGTCATTTGCACAGTATTCCAAACGTATTAGTTTATCTTTTATACACTGTCTGACGTTTAAGTATCGTAGGTCAGTATGCTTAGACCGTGTTCTGATGGCTGTGTTCGTTGCCATCTTAATTGCAGATTGATTATCTTCATAAATGAGAAATGGGTTTTCTATAGTTAGTCCCATATCCATTAATACTTGTTTATAACATAGTAGTTCGGTAAACAAAACAGACAAACAGGAAAATTCAGCTTCCATTCTGGACAGACTGATATGTTTCTGCCTAATGGATTTCCATCCTATTAGCGAATTACCTAACATTATCACCAAACCTGATGTAGATTTCTGAGTAGTTACATCAGTAGCAAAACTTGCATCCACATAAGCAGTCAAAACCAGATCACGATTAGGTTCTAAATATAACAAGTAATGTATTGTTTGCTTTAGATATCTTAACACCCGCTTCGCTGCCTGCCAGTGCCTAACAGTAGGTTCGGCATTATATCTAGCTAATTGGTTAACGCTATACGAAATATCTGGCCTAGACCAATTACCTAGATATGAAAGACTACCAATCAAAGACTGATACACCGTTTTGTCAAATGCAGGATTTTTTATATTAGCATGTTTAAAGTCCTGTGCCATTGGAGTCTTTGCAGGCTTACAGAGTTCCATGTTGTATTGCTTCAGCAGTTGGCTTATCTTTCCAGCTTGCGATATCTTGTAACCTTTATCGGTCTTCACAATATCCAGACCCAAATAGTGATTGATTTCACCTAGATTTCTAATCCTGAACTTCTTTTGCAGTTGAGAAACGATATTAGTTGCATCCTGTTCAGTCTTAGTAATAATTGCTATGTCGTCAGTAAACAGCAACAATAAAGAAATTACACCATTCTCTTCCTTCTTAAACAAACATGGATCTGCGATGCTGGCAACAAAGCCCATTGCAGCTAAATCGTTTACAATACACTTGTTCCATTCATATCCTGATTGTTTCAAGCCATAAAGACTCTTCTTTAGTTTCCAACAATCAGTTTTCCGGTCTGTTTTTACACCTAGTGGTTTTGTTATATAGATAGTGTGTTGTAAAGGTGCATGCAGATATGCTGTTTCTACATCTACATGGTTTATTTTATACCGATTCTTAGCTGCCCAAACTAATGCTGCTCTCAACGTAGTAGGTCTCAGACTAGGTGCAAACACTTCATCATAGTCCTTGTCTGACTGAGCAAATCCTTGAGCAACTAAAAGTGCCTTATGGGTAACAGTCCCATCTACACCCCTCTTCAGTTTGTAGACCCACTTGCAACCAAGTGAGAAAAAGAGGAGTGTGGAGAGAAGAGAAGGTATAAAAGGGGCAGGTTTTGGCGGGCGAGGAAGAGGTTTTTCTTAGCAAAACTGTGAGGAGAGACAGAGCGAGCAGCCTGTTTTTGGAGGAACAGCAAGCAAGTGGCCTGTTTTCAGAGGAAGGGTGAGTTAGCAAGCAGCGTGTTTTGGGGAGAAGGGCAAGCAAGCGAACAGCGTGTTTAGCAAGCACATGTTTTCAGGCGACAGTTGAGTTAGCGAGTGAGTGAGCTGGGCAGGAGCCCAAGAGCGTAGCTACAGCTGATCCGCACTTCTGCTGAGCCGCCCAGAAGCATGGATCAGCTGTAGCCTGGTGCTGATCCTGGGGCTTCTGCTAAGTTAGCAAGCAGCATGTTTTCTAGCGAAGCATGAGCAAGTGAGCTGGGCAGGAGCCCAGGATTGGTGGGTGCAGCTACAGCCGATCAGCTGTAAAACCACATTTCTGGAATTCAGGTTAGTTTGGGGTAAATATTAAGGCAGCTACAGTTTATTTTCCAAATCTGGATGAAGGAAGTTTAGAAAGCTGAAAATGGGAGGGCTTCCTTGTTCCCAGATATCAGGCTGAGGAGGGATAGGAAAATCTTTTTTTGTTTGAGAGACAGAGGGGCTCCATTGGATGTGGCTTTTGGTGGCCTTTTGTGGGGAGAAGAGTGGAGGTACTAAGGATTAAAATGGGGAAAATAGGCTGCCAATCTCCTGGGAATGCAAAGAAAGGTGCTGGGAGTCATCTTTAACTATGGACTGGTCATTTTTGTCTTGAAAAATGGACTTGTAGAAACCCTGAAAAGATATCTGGATTCTTCAGAAGGACCCTGTTGCCTTTCTTGTTTTATTAACTATTACTGAGTTATTGCTAAGGCTCAGAGTTTGCTCATTGGTCCAGAATTTTTTATTTCAATAAAACAGTATGTTTTATTCTTTTTTATTGTTGCCTTAAGATGAATTGGGAATCTCTACCCAATCATATTTGCTGGGGTATATTTCCCCTCAATCTACCCAGTATGGTCCTACCTATGGCTGTGGTATTTGAGTTCAGCAACAAGAAATCACATTAATTTGAGAGGGTTGCAGCTAGCCTGTCTGTGAGAATTGATCCTCTCTAGGAACTTCTCTCTGACAAAAGCAGGGAGGGCTATGGAACCCTGAATTATCTCTATGTAAATCAGGTGGTGTTGAAGAAGGATATCCATTGCTTTCTGAAAAGTACTTAGAAAAGTGCTCTCAACTTGGAATAAAATATGTAAAATTCTTCAGTGCAGTTTTGTGGGTGGGAGCAGATACTCCTATGTAGCTAGGCAGCCACACCAGTAAAAAGTCTGAAGCAGCAGTGCTTTAATTGAAAAATGAGCTCTGACTGGTAGGCAGCTCACTGAACACCTTGCATGTTAGATGTTTTTGTGCCAGCCATGGCAGTTCCCAAAAAGGTCATC
>JAKJMR010015919.1:61057-84485 GCA_024449315.1 Daboia siamensis
GGAACTCTTTCTATTTACTCTACGTTGAATAAAGCTTTAAATGATTGCATCCCTGCGTGCTGCTTTTTACTTGGAAGCACCTTAACGAACCATCGACTTCGTGAGACCATCTCACATTGCATGTGGAAGTTGGTTGCACAACAGCTAAATTTTTAGACATATGAATATTTCTTTGATATGGTAATCATTACTAGAAAAGGGATTAAGTATGAATTACTGATAAAAGTAGTCATCATTAAGTGACTGCCTCATTTAGCAACAGTTCAGAGTTAACAACTGATGGGAAAAATAACTGGGCAACCTATCCTTGCATTTAGAATCTTTGCAGGTCTGTAAAGCTGAATAGAGTTGTGGCATCTCTTAGCTACTGCCTTACTTAATGACCAAGTAACCAGTTCCAAATGTGGATGGTAATTGAGGATATCTGTATTGTCAAAACCCAAAGTGCAGCTATTTTCAGAATGAGTGACCAGGTAAAGTAAATCTATCTGAAAAGCTTCTCAAATGTGGAGCATCTGTTCTCAGGCAGCGAGAGCCAAGGTTAGATATGATGGGAGCTGCTCTGAAGCAACCTCCAATTCATTTTCCTATCTACTGTTTTGATTCAGAGGACAACACAGTGGTGTGTTTTCAGAGGAAGGGTGAGAGAGAGAGAGGAAGAACAGCTGAACAGCCACCTGACCATCAAGGTAGTGGTGCATATTAATATGGAGAAATTCATCATACGTTCATCAGTGCAAAAGGAAAGTGATTCAGCAAAGGAACCACCACTGAAGAAATTAAAACTGGCACCAAATCGAAAATACAGTGAAGATTATTTGAAGCTTGGATTTTATTTCCTGGAAGAGAATGATCAGCAGCTTCCTGTTTGTGTTATCTGCAATGAAATATTATCCAAGCATTCCATGAAGCCTTCTTTGCTCCAGAGACATTTTAAAACAAAAAATAAAGAGCACACTGAAAAGCCAGTAGCATTTTTTGTGAAGAAGAGAGATGAATTTATAAAACGCCATGCTGCTTTCGTGAAGTCCACTATCATCTCTAAAAAATGTCTGGAAGCATCTTATGAATTGTCCTTGAGAGCAGCTAAACGAAATAAGCCTCACACAATCATTGAAGAAGTCATGGTTCCCTCTGCCACTGCAATTGCTTCAATTCTTTTTGATGGAAAAATGGCTGATGCTATTCATAATATTCCATGTTCTGATAACACCGTCCAAAGATGAATACAAGATATGGCCACAGATGTTATTCAACAAGTGGTGGAAAAGATCACAGCAGCAGAAAAGTTTGCATTTCAATTGTATGAAAGCACTGACATTGCTGGTGAAACTCAATTAATTGCCTTTGTGCATGTTCCTGATTTGGACAATTTACTGGAACGCGTATTATTTTGCCCCCCACTACCTGGCAGAATGACTGGGGAAGAAATATTCACAATAATTGACAATTTTTTCAGTGAATATGGAATATTATGGACTTGGTGTGTAGGAATTTATTCTGATGGAGCAGCAGCTATTACAGGAAGAGCTTCGGGGGTAATAGCACGAGCTAAGGCAAGAAACAGCTCCATTGTTTAAAATTATTGCATCTTGCATAGACATGCATTTGCTTCTAAATGGATGAGCCCAGTGTTACATGAGACTTTGGCGGATGCTGCAAAAATAATAAATTTCATCAAAAGCCAGCCATTGAATGGACGTTTATTCTGGCAATTATGCAAGGATTTAGATTCTGAGCACAGCACTCTTCTCTTTCATACAGAAGTACATTGGTTGTCAAGAGGTGAAACATTATTGAGATTATTTGAGCTACGAGATGAAACGCACCTGTTCCAGACAAATGTTTCATCACCCCTAGCAGAAAAGTTTGAAAATGTCTTCTGGGTATCCTGCCTTGCCTATTTGGTGGACATATTTAAAAAGCTAAATGAACTTAATCAGTCGCTGCAGGGCCACGGTCATAACATCTTTGTTATGGAAGACAAAGTTTGTGCCTTCCACAAAAAATCTCCCTGTGGGTAGGACAAGTAAAAAAAGGAAATATTGCATCATTTCCCAATGTGTCAGACTTTATTGAACTAAATTCTGTTGTTGACACTGAGGGCATTGAAACTGCCATCAAAAATCATTTTGAAAAATTGCACACAGAGTTTGCATTGTATTTTCCATTCGTGTCAAGAGGATGTGATACTAGAATTTGCTGGGTTGCATCACCCTTCATCATGGACAATGTTGTGAACTTTGACCTTTGACCTCCAGAGCAAGAGGCACTTCTGGAATTGACATCAAACCACAGTTTGAAGGGACTTTTTAATGAAAAAACACTGACCAAGTTCTGGAGCCAAGTTGCAAAACTATACCCGGAAGTGGGGGGAAAGGCTATCGCAGCCTTACTGCCATTTGGTTCCACATACTTGTGCGAGAAGGCATTTTCTTCCTCAACATGTATAAAAACTAAGTAAAGGAATTGCCTTCAGCTGGAATCTGACTTAATTCTGTCAGTAAGCACTCTCCAGCCATGACTGCAAAGCAGCATATTAATCCCTCCCCCTCCCCCTCCCATCACCCCTTCCTGAGTGCGGGGGGAAGGAAAAAGATGAGAAGGCAAAGAAAGGAAGGGATGGAGGGTGGGAGGGAGGGTTGGTGGGAGGGAGGGAGGTGAAAAAGGGAGAAAGGAAGGAAGGAACAGGGAGGAAGGAATGGAGAGTGGGAGGGAAGAAGGAAGGAACAGAGGAAGGAAGGAATCATTTAGTAATGAAATTGGTCTACAGTTTTTTATACGTGTCAAGTCTGTGTCTTCTTTAGGTATTAAAGTGATATACTGTAGATGCAGTTCCATTGAGAACCACATGCTGAGTACGGCCTGTCATCCAGCTACAAATCCATCTGGTGGTGATGCTGTCTAACCCACATTTTTCTATCTTATCAAGTAGTAGGTTGTGATCTACTTTATCAAATGCCTTACTGAAGTCCAAGTAAATTATATCTACAGCATTCCTCCGGTCCACTAATTTTGTCACTTGGTCAAAGAATGCAGTAAGATTTGTCTGGCATGATCTGTTTTTGACAAACCCATGTTGGCTTTTAGTGATGACTTTGTTTGCATCAAGGTGTTCACTGATTTGTTGTTTGATTATCTTTTCCAGAATCTTCCCAGGTATTGAGGTCAGGCTGATAGGTCTGTAGTTTCCTGGATCTATTTTTTTCCCTTTTTTGAATATGGGAACTACATCATCTCTCTTCCAGTCCTCTTGTAGTTCCCCAGTGCTCCAGGATCTTTGAAAAATATAATTCAGTGGTTCTAAGATCACATCTGCCAGTTCCTTTTTTTATTATTATTAAAAAGTTTTACAATTTTTAAATACAATAAACTCCCTCCCCCCCCTCCCCTCTCCCCAACCCTCCCCTGCCCTTCCCTCCCCCCTCCCCGACTTCCCAGAGCTGAATACAGGGTATAATAATACAAACATAAGCTAAAATATGCTAACAACAAAAATAAAACATTAAGTTCTATCAGACTTTAACTCTCCATAGTCATAATATTAATAAAATAACAAATAACTAATCATACATCATAAAAATCCACTACTTATTCAAATGCTAAATGAAACTTTTTAGTCCCATATTTATTCTGAATATATTCAATCCATCTTCTCCATTCCACAATATATCTCTGTTGCGATTGGTCTTTCAAATATGCTGAAATCTTTCCCATTTCCGCCAAGTTGGAAACTTTCAAAGTCCACTCTTCTATAGTCGGCAAATCCTCCTTCTTCCAATATTGCACAACTAAAAGCCTTGCAAGCACTAATTAGATGCAACATCAACTTAGTATCTATAACAGTAGTATCTGTAATAATACCCAATAAAAACAATTGCGGAGAAAACTTTATCCTTTTCTTAAATATCTTTTGCATATTCCACCAAATTTTAATCCAAAAGGCTTTAACCTTTTTACAAGTCCACCATATATGAAAATATGTTTGCCCAGGTTTGCCTGGTGCGCCAGTTGCGGCCCTATCTGGACCGGGATGCCTTGCGTACAGTCACTCATGCGCTCGTGACCTCTCGTTTGGACTACTGTAATGGTCTCTACATGGGGCTGACCTTGAAGACCACTCGGAGGCTTCAACTGGTGCAGAATGCAGCCGCGCGAGTTGTGCTGGGGGTTTCCCAATACTCCCATGTTCCACCTTTGCTCCGCGAGCTGCATTGGCTGCCGGTTGCCCTCCGGGTGAGATTCAAGGTGCTAGTAATGACCTACAAAGCCCTACATGGCATGGGTCCGGATTACCTACGGTAGCACCTGCGGCCGGCGTCAACTTCCCTCCGTCCAGTGCACTCCCACAGAGAGGGCCTCCTCAGGGTGCCTCCGATCAGGGAATGTCGACTGGTGGCCCCCAGGGGGAGGGCATTCTCTGTGGGTTTTAATATGGTTCTAACTATTTTATATATTGGGCATAATTATTTAATTGCTTTTAACTTTTGTATTTTGTATTTTAATATTTATTGCCCTGTGCACCGCCCTGAGTCCTTCGGGAGAAGGGCGGTATAAAAATTTAATTAAATAAAATAAATAAATCCTCACAACCACACCTCCAACATTTGGGCTGGCAGTTCGGATACAAGCTTGCTAATTTTTTAGGGTCTAAGTGCCACCTATAAAACATTTTATAAAAATTCTCTCTTAAATTTTGGGCCTGTGTAAATTTTACATTTCTAACCCAAATCTTTTCCCAAGTATCCATTGTTATAACTTCTTGAAAGTTCTGGGCCCACTTTATCATGCAATCTTTAACAAGTTCCGTTTCTGAGTCAATTTCTATCAATGCATTATATATCCTTTTTATATGTGCTTGACCTTGATCTCTAATTTGTTTTACCAAATTTTCATCACTCATCGAAAAGCCAGCTTTCTGGTCCTCTTTCCATGTTGCCTGTAATTGCCCATACTGGAACCAAGTTTGTACAATATTTTCTTCTTTTAAAATATTATATGGCTTTAATTGCCATACATTCCTTTCTAAACTTAAAATTTCCTTATATGTAGTCTCATCCTGTTTAAATCCCACATTTATATTTTCTATTGCATGTTTAGGTATTGCCCAAATTGGTATCTTATAATTTAACTTATGTCTATACTTTTTCCAAACTCGCAACAGAGCATACCTTAATATATGTATCTTAAACACATTATCCACCTTCTTATCATACAATAAATATGCATGCCAACCAAATAACAAATCATGACCCTCAAGATTTAATAATCTCCCTTGTGTTAAATTAAACCAGTCACTTATCGATGACAAAGCAGCAGCCTCATAATATAATTTAAAATTAGGCATTTTGAGACCTCCTCTTTCACATGTATCTTGCATTATCTTAAATTTAACTCGTGAGTTTTTCCCTGCCCAAACAAATTTATTAATTCCTTTTTGCCATTCTTCCAAATTTAAATTCTTTTTAAGTATAGGTATCATTTGAAACAAAAACAAAAATTTTGGCAAAACATTCATTTTCACTGCTGCAATTCTTCCCAATAAAGACAATTGTAATTTTTTCCAACTATCTAGTTCTTTTTGTATTTTTCCCCATAACATTTCATAATTATTTTTGTATAACTTCACATTTGAGGCTGACAGATATATCCCCAAATATTTAATCTTTTTAACTATTTCAAATCCCGTTAGCTCTTCTAGAGCAGCCTTTTGTGCTATAGTCATATTCTTAGACAGTATTTTAGTTTTTTGTGTATTTATCTTAAATCCAGAAACTTTCCCATATAAAATTATTATCTCCATCAATTCTACAACTTAATAATCCGGCTGAGTTACTGTAATAACCAGGTCGTCCGCAAACGCCCTCAATCTGTAATCCTCATCTCTTATTTGAATTCCCCTAATTTTATTGGAGTCTCATATTTTAATCAGTAATATTTCCAATGTTAAAACAAACAAAGGTGACAGCAGACACCCCTGTCTTGTACCCTTTTCAATATTACATAATTCTGTCAGACTGTTATTTACTATTATATGAGCTGTTTGCTTCTGATATATTGCCCTAATAGGTTGTAAAAAGTTTTCCCCAAATTCCATTTTCTCTAATACTTTCATCAAAAATTGCCAGTCCAATTGATCAAAAGCTTTTTCAGCATCCAAATGATCAGCGCTGCGGGGATCTGATTATTTCTTTCCAAGAATTCCAATAAATCTACAATATGTCTCACATTATTCTTCATTTGTCTACCACTTATAAATCCAGTTTGATCACTATGAACCACTTGCTGCATTACCTTCATTAATCTATTGGCTAAATTTTTTGCAAATATCTTAGAGTCAGTATTTAAAAGCGATATTGGTCTGTAGTTTTTAGCTTGGGTAGCATCCTGATCTTCCTTCAGGATCAACGAAATAAAGGCAGTTTTCCACGATGGAGGCACTCCTCCTCCCAATTGAATTGTCTTAAACAATTCTCTTAAGGGTTCCACCATTTCTAACTGTAAAGTTTTATAGTAAACAGCAGTCAAACCGTCAGTTCCCGGTGCTTTACCAACTTTTAATTGTTTAATTGCTAAAAAGATTTCTGCGTCATTTATCAATTGGTTCATCCCTTCCTTTTGTTCTTGTGTAAGAACAGGAATATTAGCTTTCAGCAAATATTCATCTATATCTACATCTCTAATCTTATCTCTAGCATACAACTTAGAAGAAAAATCAACAAAAGTCTTTTTAATAAGATTCTGCTGGTACACTACTTTACCCTTATATTCTATTCTATCTATATTGCAAGCTCTTTGCTTCTTCCTTAACAAGTTAGATAACCATCTACCCGGTTTATTAGCCTTACAAAAAGTGTTATGCCTAGCATACCGTAGATTAGTTGCCACTTGATCTGCCATTAACATGTCAAACTGGCCCCTTAGTAAAGTAATTACCTCTTTGATCTTCCCATCAGATGGATTCAGAATTAAAGCCTTTTCTTTTTCCTTAATTTCATCCTCTACTTCTTTCCTCTTAAATTCCAATTTACGTCTAAGTTTATTGTTCAAATATATTAATATGCCTCTCATATAAGCTTTACTTGCATCCCAAACCATCTCAATAGAAGTACCTTTATGCATATTAATTTTAAAAAATTCTTTCATCTGTTTTTTACACTCTTCCACATTTTCCTGATATCTAAACAAATTTTCATTTAAACGCCAGGACCGTCTGTCTCCATTATCTTTTTCTATCTCCAACCATACTGGACTATGATCAGATATAGTTCTTGGACAAATCTTGATCTTCTTAATCCTAGAAAAAAATCATTAGTAATTAATACAAAGTCAATCCTGGAGAAAGATTGATGCCTGTCGGAGAAAAAAGTAAAGTCTTTTTCTTGCAAGTTCCTTTCTCTCCAAACATCTCTCAATTCCAAGTCATCCTTCATCTCAAAAAAAGATTTAGGCAGTTTAACATGACTTGGCGTACTTTTAAAAAGACCTCCCTTGTCCATTTGTACATCCAAGACGCCATTCCAATCTCCCATAAAAATACAAGATTTATAATGCCACTGAATAATCTTGCTGTGTAATAAATTGTAAAAATCTCCTTGCTGGTGATTAGGAGCATATAATCCAACCAATAGCGCTTTGTTGCCTTTTATTAATAATTCAATTATAACATATCTTCCTTGTTTATCTGCTTCAATTAAACTCGCTGTTAAAGTATTCTTGACATAAATAACAACTCCATTTTTCTTATCAGACGCAGAAGCAATAAACTGTTTGCCCAACCTAAAGTTTACCAAGTACTTTTGATCAACCGCTCGAATATGTGTTTCCTGTAAGCAAATAACATCATTTTTAAATTGCTTTAGATATTGAAATACTTTCTTTCTCTTATGTGGTGAATTTAGACCATTAACATTCCAGGTTAGAAGCTTTGTCACCACCTTTTGCGACCTGAAGCTTTTGGAGCACCTCTTCCAACATCTCCTGCACTCTCTTTGGCTTCGCTCCTCCCACTGCTTCACTGTAAGTAAGTTTTTGAGATGCAATCATAGCTCTCTGCTGCTCTTGCTCTTGTCTCATTCGTCTGGCTGCAGCACGTGTCATTCTTTGGTCTCTAACCTCCTCCGTTGGTACTGAAATCTGATCCACTCCTGTAGTTTTCTGGAATTCTCCATCTTTCAACTGCGTAACTCCTTCAGCACCTTGTATATTCTCGCTTTGTGGTTGACGCTCTCCTTCACCATTCTTCCTTTTAGATTCCAGAAGTGGTATGGGGCCTGCCTTCAAAATATTGGCGTAAAAATCATGTGCCTGTAAAACTGTGACAATACGGTATCTCGTGCCTGCATGCATCACCACCATACCTACTGGGATCCCCCATCTAAACTGGATATCCCATCTTCTTAATTCTTCTGCCAGAAAAGCAAATTCTTTCCTTCTCCTTAAAATTCTTGGAGGGATCTCTTTCAAAATTAAAACTTCTTGCTCTGCAACTGTGAATTTATTATTATAAAAGGCTTGTATAACCTCATTTCTAATTGCTCTCTTTGTAAAATAAACCACCACATCTCTAGGTAACTTCCTTTGTCTTGCAATCCAGGAATTAACACGAAATATTTTATCTATATCCACCATAATATCTTCTGCTGAGTGCCCCAGAACCTGTTCAAGAGCTACTGAAAATACTTTTTTCAAATTTTCCTTAGGGTCTTCTTTCAAACCTCTAATTCTCACAGCAAACTCCATCTCTCTGTGCTGGACCAATAATAAATCGTCATCAATCTTTTCCATCACTGTTTCTGCATCCGTCATTTTGGCATCTAATCTCATATTATTTTGGCTAAGTTCTTCCACTTTCTCATCCAAGGGTTCAATACAAACAGATCTTTTATTGTCAAAGCTGGTACGGGTGCGGGTGCGGGTGCCGGAGGGGGGGGCATTAAAGCCTGTAATGAAGATTGCTGAACCGGCGAAGCCCCCGCGCTTCTAGGAACTTTAGTTGACTTGGCAGCCATTTTCACCCACTTAATTCTATTGCGCACTTTCACTTTCCGCACCACTTAAAAGTCTCCACAAATATTACTGAGTTAAAGTTCAAATACTTGTTCTGACAGTATTCTCCTGCACAGCTCTGCCTGCGTTCAAGTAATCCAAAATTCACTCTCGCTAGCAGGGATGGTTGCAGCGTCCTGCTCTGCTCCAAAGCCTTGGAGCAGAGGTGTCCCGGAGTCCGGAGCAAACTCAGGCTTCGGAGGGGCTCAACCCTTCAACCACCAGAGTTCCAACTCTGGCGGTCTGGGGGAGCTCTACCCCTGCCTGGGCGCTCACCCCTCCTCTTCTCCCGAGGAGCGGGCTTCCGAGCCACCAAACAGCTGATCGTCGCTGTTTTTGGCGGCTCTACGGAAACAGCTGGTTTGACAGCTGAAATGGCTGCCATCAACGGAGCCTTGCCACCCAGAAGTTCCACATCCGCCAGTTCCTTGAGAACTTTGGGGTGTAACCCATCTGGTCCTGGTGATTTGAACTCGTCTAGGCTGGACAGGTGCTCACTTACCATTTTCTTGCCTATCTTAACTTGTGTTTCTATTCTGTTTTTTGTGGCACTGGTTTTGGTACGTTGGACTGTTTTTCCCCTTTGTGTAAAGACAGATGCAAAAAACAAGTTAAATAGTTCTGCTTTCTCCCTGTTGCTTGTCGCCTTCTTGCCATTTTCTCCCACTAATGGACCAATCATTTCCTTAACTTTTTTCTTGTTTTTTATATGTTGAAAGAAGCTTTTTTTGTTATTTTTGACTTTGGTCGCAAGCCTTAGTTCATTTTGAGCCTTAGCTTCCCTCACTTCATCTTTGCAGGCATGGGCTATTTGCTGATATTCTGCCTTAGTTATGTGCCCCTCTTTCCACTTCTTATACTTGTCCTTTTTATCTTTCAATTTGTCAGAGAGTTCTTTATGCAGCCATGCTGGTTTCTTTTGAGAGCTGTTATTTTTCTTCTTTGTTGGTATTGTACTAGACTGGGCCTTTATTATCTCACTTTTCAAAATTTCCCAAGCTTCTTGAGTTGTTTTCCCCTTTAGGATTCTCATCCATGGAATTCTTCCCAAGGTCTCTCTAATTTTATTGAAATTAGCTCTTTTAAAGTCCAAGATTCTAGTTTGGCTGTGTTCTATTGCTTGTGCTTCCAGAATGTTGAATTCCAATATTCTTCTATCATTTTTGAGAACTCTTTACGTAGTAAATTTCCTCCTTTTCTTCCTTGCTTGGCGCTTTTATAATCCAAAGTTCCATCTACTATTGCATTAAAGTCTCCCATTATACAAAAATTTTGGTAATTTAGGTCTAATATTTTCTTATATAGTTTTAGATAAAATTGTTCTTGTTTGTCATTAGGTACATATATTCCAATCATCAATATCTGCTTTTGGTCCATCATAATTTCAACCATTAATATTCTCCCCTCTTCATCCACATAAATTTCTTTGGAATTCATCTTTTCTTTAATATAAAAGGCTACTCCTCTTTTCTTTTGAGATGGCAATGAAAAGTAGAGTTTGCCAATTTTTGGTTGCTCTAGAACAGACATGTGAAACACAAGG
The DNA here is from genome assembly GCA_024449315.1 of Daboia siamensis. NCBI lineage: Eukaryota > Metazoa > Chordata > Lepidosauria > Squamata > Viperidae > Daboia > Daboia siamensis. The sequence continues at coordinate 71,649 of JAKJMR010015919.1, forward strand.
CCCGGGCACCAGATCCAGCCTGTGAAGTGGTTTCATGTGGCCTGCAAAGCCATCCTGGAAATAGTGAGGGAATGGCCCCCACTGCCTTGGCCCTGGCCCAGAGACCCTCCTCCTGCCAGAGACCCTCAGATCTGTCCCACTCCTGCCCAGGCCCCCATAGGCACCCTTGATGTGAACGATGTAGAGCTGGCCATGCCCACCCAGTAGGCCATATGCACTTTAGCCATGCCCACCCAGTAGGCCCAGTAGGCCCAGTAGGCCACACCCACCCGGCCCCCTGAGGGCAACCGCAATGCTGATGCGGCCATCAATGAAATTGAGTTTGACACCCCTGCTCTAGAATTTTAAAAAGTTGCCTCTTAATATGCGTTTCTTGAAGGCAAATTATGTCCATTTTTAATTTTTGTAAACGTGTAAAAAATTTTCTCCATTTTGAGGGGGAGTTTAAGCCGTTAATATTTATTGATAAAATCCCAGTCTCCTCCATCCCTTTCAATTATATCTAGGTCTTAATCTTCTAGTCAATCTTATCTGTCTCTAATCTCTTGATCTTGCGCCTTCTTCTGGGTATGAGTATGTAGTTTTAGTTTCTTCCTCCACTCTTTGTTCGACCACACCTTCAGCTGGCTTTTCCTCTTGTTTTTTGGGGTCAGGGTTGCCTCTTTCCAGGAAGGCTCTGTGGTTGTCAAAAAACTCCATTGCTTTAAGTGGTGTGTCCAGTCTGTATCTTTTTGTATCCCAGTAGATTAAAATCCCTTCTGGAATCAGCCATCTAAAGGTCACTCCTTTTTCAAATAGTTTCTTAGTTAGAAATTGGTAGTCTCTTTGAGCCTCTCTTATCCTTCTAGGGATTTGCTTGACATCTACAATTTCTTTTTCTTTGTATTTCAACGGTTTGTCTCTCACTTTTCTCAAAATCTCATCTCTTTTGGATCTTTTTAAAAATCTGACATGCACTTCCCTAGGCACATTATTTCTTCTGGCATTGTTTGAGTTGACACGATAAGCCTGATCTAATTCTCCTTCCATTTGTAACTTTCCGAATCCTAATACATCTTCCAGCAGCTCTGTTATCAATTCTAAGAGATACCTCTTCCTTCTCTTCTATTATGTTTTGAAATCTTAAGAAGTATGAAGCCTGTTCCATTTCTATGACCGCTAAAGAATCTTCCAGTTCTCTGTTTATTTGCATCAATTTTTGATTTTCATCTTTCAAAACTTCTAGCTTCTGGTCGACCTCAGTTGAGTTATCTTCTATTTTTTGGATTATTTGCTGATTGTCTGTAATCAACTGTTTGAAGTTTTCGATTTGGGAGTCTATATTGTTGATTTTTTTGATTCATTTTGTCTAGGTCATTTTTCAGCTCTTCATGGTTTTTAGTTGCTGCAGCAGACTTGGCAGTGTTGGAGTCATAGATTGATTGTAGAATTGCTTGGGTGTCCTTCTGGTGGGTGTCAGTCTTCTCCTGCTGTAGCATTGTAGTAATTGATTTCTGATAGACTGGACTTGCAGAAGTTGAAGCACGAGCAGAGGATCCTTTTTTTCCAAGTTTAGATAAATTGGAAATGCTCATCTTTATCTTCAATTCGTGTGGTGTCCCCACCAAATGGCCAAATTTTGTAATCCTAAAGGCTCCTAATGGTTAGGAGGAACGGACCATCAAAAATAGTAGAAGGTAAGGAGAGCTAAAAAAATAAAAATCCAAAAAAGGGGAAAAAAAAGAAAGAAAAAGGCCAAGGAGGAATAAAAAGGAAAAGATAGAGGGTGTCTGTAAAAATAGCAGGGCAAAAAGGAAAAGATGCCCCCAAAATAAAAAGAAAAAGCACAGAAAAAAAAACAAAGGCACACAGAAAAAGAAGAAAAAAATAGAAAAGGCAAAAAATAAAAAAATAATAAAAATAAGTAAAAATGTCATAATTGTAATCCACAGAGTTATGTTCAAAAGCAGCTAATAGTAGTTCCAAGCCTCTTTGTATTTATAGTCCAGAGGAGTCAGATAGCTTCAAAGACAATCTTATTTATGGCAATAATCTATCTTATAAAACCAGGCAGGCCAAAAAGACCAAGAGATCTTTTTTTTTTCCCTCAAGCAAAGTTTTCAAGGACCTTCAAAGTAATGTCTGGGCAAACAGCCAACTTCCAGTCTGAGTTAACTCCATTCAGGGAGGGTGGATAGAATTCTCAGGTTTCACCACTAACGGCATTAACTATCCATTCCAACCCTATTTTCAAAGAGGATAAAAAGAAAAAATAACTTTTGAGTTTAAAAAGTAAAAAAGTAAAATTTGTGATGGCTTTCACACAAAAAATAGACACCAAGTTCTATAAAGCCAAAAGCTTTCCCAAACTGTTATGCTTCAGACAGCCTTGCAGTACAGTGGCGTTTTCAATTAGCCAAGAGCTTAAACCGCCACTTGTATTTTGGGAGGGGGGGGATAGAAAGGTAAAATTCTACCCCCTCTCCCTAAAACTAAAGGCTTTGCTCAAGGGCTGTAAAAGTGCTATCCACCAAAGGTCTTCACTTGTAGAAAGAGAGAATGGAGTTTTCTCACTGAGATCAGCTGTTTGCTTTCAAGTTAGAGTTCTTTGTCTCCGCCAAACAGCTGACAATGGCGGACCGCATAAATGCGGTCAGCATTTCTTCCTGCCAGTTCCAGGGGCCAGTGAGACCAGTGGTCCGGCTACCACGGAGCTGTCATCTTCAAGTCTTTGCCCTTTGGGGGCCACCTCTATGGGGCGGCTTTCAGTCCATTTGGACCCACCAGCTGGTAGAAATCAGACCTGGGGAGAAGAGAAACATTTCCCCGAGTCTGTCTTCAGCGACCTCACCAGAAACACCTCCATTGCTGCCTTTCTTCATTCCTCATGGAGGGTGACCCCTCCCCCACTGCATTTCTTGCCTGTTTGCTGATGCCAGCACAGGTGGCTGTCACATAAGTTGTAGATCGGCTCATGGCCAGCCTGCTTGATCTCCTCTCCTCTCCTCTCCTCCCACCCTTCTCCTCCTTCTTCTTTCCCTTCATTGCAGCTGAAGCTGACTCCACCTCCTCCCAAGGCTGCTTCTTTTTTTCTCTCTCTCTCTCCTGCCCAAACTGCCTCCTTTTATAGCCTCTTCTGCCTCCACGCCCCTCCTCCTCCTTTCTCTTCCAGGAGAGCCAGAAGTGAGCCTGGGGCCTTTGCCTCACCCCAGCCACTCTGCAGCTCTGGAGGACTCTCTCACAGTAAGTCCTTGCCTCAGCTGGCTCATTCCCTCCCCCACTACACTTGGCTGGGCAGGGCTGCGTACCACCTGTCATGTGCTAATGTACCACAGGTGGTATGTGTACCACTGGTTGAAAAACCCTGGACTAGAGGACCTCTAATGTCCCATCCAACTCTGATATTTTGTTTTTGTATGTGTGGCATGCTTCAGTGATTTTCCTTTGCATTTTAATTTGGATTTATCCTTAATTTGAGGGTATTCTTGTCAAAGGAACAATCCTATGATGTTTTATTTAACATGTGATAAATATGTGTCTTTGGGACTCCTTGCTACGGCAAAAGAGATGATTAATTGCTTCATACTGTGTGTTCAATTTGTTTTCCTTTTCCTTAGAGCCAAGGAGGGGAAGGGAAACCTTTATGGAGAACCAATTTGGTTTCAGGATTACAGCCACAGGCTACAAGGTTGGAGAACTGTGAGTTCAAATCCGGCTTTGGCCATGAGAGATGGCTGAGTGTTTGGGGGCTGGTTTATTTTTCTTCAGGCCTAGGAGGAAGGTTGGCAAGCCACTTCTGTAAGTGTTATGGTAATTTTCCTTCTGTTTAATGTTTTGAGGACTATTCTCTGAAAGCAAAAGTTTTGTATAAATTTTTACGTCTAGTTTGGTGAGTGGGGGAAGGGGGAGAGAATCTTTTGTCTTCTCAGCTATCCTGTTGTTCTTTGATGTGCTGCCACAAGGGTGATTTGAATATTATCTGCCTGAGACAAAGGCATTTCAGAAATGTTGGCTCAATGCTGATTGGTGAGCCTATGTGCTTTACCATTTAAAATCCTGAATGTGTTATTTACAATAAGTTTACTGAGTTATATTTTTTCATAACATTGTATCCAATCAGGGTGAAAAGGGGAGGAGAAAGAAAAATTTGACAATTTTTGATAGAGTTTTCATGGACAAGTATAGTCTATCGGACACAGGACAAATAATTTTTCTTTGTTTTCCTTTCCTCCACTTTTAGCTGTGGAAGCAAATGCATTCTTATGTAGCTTCTCAGTTTTGTAAGATCTTATTCTGGGAATTATCAAGAAATGGGAAAGTAAATTTTGGCAGAAGAAAGGATTCAGAGTGTCTAGAAAATAAAGCCCAATTGGTAGAAAAGGAGGTAAAATATCTAGGATATATTATAGTTGAAGGGTAAAGGAAAATAGATAGTAAAAAGATTGAGGATATAGTAGATTTACAATTACCAAAGGGAATTCTGTGGTTAACACAAGGTACTGCAAGAATGGTGATCCAAAAACTATATGAGAGGAGTCATTCTGGAACTAAAACATAGGTAGAAGTGTATTTGAAATTCTATGCTACCCTTGGAATTTATGGGATAGCCCAAAAGGCTGCAGAGGGATGTTTCATATGTAAAAGGCTAATAAAGGGTTAAGGCTCCCAAAGGAGGGAGACCAATAGCTATATGTAGAACAAGTACTGGGGTCTCTGTCTTCTCTTTGACAGGAAGGCTTGGTGGCGCAAACAGCTCCTTTGGAATTTCCAGTCCATAAGATCCAGCCGGGACAGTGGGTGCCGATTCGTAAATGGAAGGAGAAACCTCTACAACCAAAGAAGGGAAGTTCCTTATACTGAATCTGCTGTCCGGAGGGCTGAGAAGGGTTGGACTCACTACACATGAGCAGAGGTGGTGACTGGACCTGAAAGAGGCTGGACGGTCATTCCAGGACAAGGACTGAAAACCACACTTAAAAGGACTTGAATGGATAGTGGACCAAAACCCCTACGTCTTTTAAACATCTCTATTAGAATTCCAGGTGACCCCAGACGAAGAACAATGGTGTTGGTGGTGATCATGAGAGAAGTAAAAGTGGTTTGTTACAAATAAAACCAATAACTGAGACAGAAGTCACACCGTTAGAAACTAAAAATGTAGAATTGTAAATTGTAAGAATTATTATTATTATTATTATTATTATTATTATTATTATTATTATTATTATTATTATTATTATTATTAATTGGATTTATATACTGCCCCTCTCCTGAAGGACTCGGGGCAGTGTACAGGGCAATTAAAACACAATATACAGCACATAATATACAAAAATTAAAATAAATTAAACCAAATAGCCCTAAGCAATAAAACACGTTCTAAAATTTAAAATTTGGAATTTAAAATCTAAAACCCCCAATCCCTCAGTCCAGGCCAGCAAGTTCAAATAACCAAGTCTTCAGGTTGCAGCGAAAAGAACGAAGGTCGGGAGCCATCCGGAGCTCAACAAGAAGCTGGTTCCAGAGGGCAGGCGCACCCACAGAGAATGCTCTCCCCCTGGGGGCCACCAGTCGACATTCCCTGACCGACGGCACCCTGAGGAGGCCCTCTCTATGGAAGCACACAGGACGATGGGAAGTTAACGCCGGCAAAAGGTACTCCCGTAAATAATCCGGACCCATGCCATTTAGGGCTTTATAGGTCATCACCAGCACCTTGAATCTCACCTGGAAGACAACTGGAAGCCAATGCAGCTCACGGAGCAGAGGTGTTACATGGGAGTATCGGGAGACCCCCATCACAACTTGCGTGGCCGCATTCTGCACCAGTTGGAGCCTCCGAGTGGTATTCAAGGGCAGCCCCATGTAGAGAGCATTGCAGTAGTCTATCCGAGAGGTCACGAGCGCATGGGTGACTGTGCGTAGGGCATCTCGGTCCAAATAGGGACGCAACTGGCGCACCAGGCGAACCTGGGCAAAAGCCCCCCTGGTCACAGCTCCTATATGATCTACTAAACTGAGCTGTGAGTCAAGGAGGACACCTAAGTTGCGAGCCCTATCTACGGGGGGTAACACCTCACCCCCTATAGTTAAAGATGGAATAGAGTGGACAACCCGAGATGCCGGTATGCACAACCATTCGGTCTTGTCGGGATTTAGACAAAGCCTGTTCCTCCCCATCCAGACCCTCCCCGCCTCCAGGCAATGGGACATCACGGCGAGGGCATCACTGGGTTGATTTGGGGTGGAAAGAAAAAGCTGGGTATCATCAGTGTACTGATCATACCCCACCCCCAAACCATGAATGATCTCACCCAGCGGCTTCATATAGATGTTGAACAGAAGGGAGGAGAGGACCGACCCCTGAGGGACTCCACAAACGAGAAGCCTCAAGGCCGACCACTGCCCCCCTGCCAACACTGACTGTGAATGACCCAGGAGGTAGGAGGAGAACCATTGTAAAACAGTGCCACCCACTTCCAACCCCCTGAGGCGCCACAGTAGGATACCATGGTTGATCATATCAAAAGCCGCTGAGAGGTCTAATAGGACTAGGACAGAGTGTTCTGTACCAACCTACTACCGGCCCTGCAGAAAAGGCAGGGACAACCCCTTTACAAAAAGGCAAGAGGCTGGAACTAAGCCTGCCAAATTTATGGACACAAAACAGAGCAAACAGAGCAAAACCAAAACACGAACCATGAAACAGGAGCTATTCAAACGGTTGCCTTCAGCAAACCAGCCCTCCCACACATTCCCCTTTTAAACAGTTCAAGGCGTGGCTTCTCTCTGCCTCCTTCCGAGGTGCCCCATTGCCTTCCTCTGTTTACTCCTGATTGACTGCCTCCTGCGTCGGGCGTCCTTGAAAGAGGCCAGCTGTGGGTCATCTTCATCCATGCTGTCAGGCTCACACAGCTGAGTCTGCGTAGTGACCAGATGAAAGGGGCCTGGCTGAGGGCTCTGCGATGCCTCAGGGCTGTCCTCTGCAGGCTCTCCAACACCCCCCTCCTCCTCCTCTGAATAATCTGACCCAACTGCCGAACCCACAGGCTGACACTGAATCACAACACTATCACGCACCGCAGGGCCCTTCCCCCGGGTCTGCCGATCCGGATGCGGTTGGGATGGAAATTGTTCATGAAAAGCAGACACCAAAGCAGGGGCATGAACGGTGGTTGCATCCTCCCAGGTAAACTCCTCTGGTCTGTAGCCTTTCCATTCAATCAGGTACTGGAAATGACCTTTCAGCCAACAGGAGTCCCTGATGCTGGCGACCTCGTACTCGGGGGTGCTGTCTCCATCACGAGGTCCTGATGGGGGAGGTTCCGCTCGGCGGAGTGGACAGGCCGGTTGCTCGGGGACCAACAGAGACTGATGAAAGACTGGATGCACACGCAGGGAACGTGGCAGAGTTAAGCAATAGGCAACCGGATTGATGACAGCCTTGATTGGGAACGGTCCTAAATATCGGTGATCTAACTTTCTCACTGGCCGTGTTGACAGTAGGTTCCTGGTGGATAACCAGACCCGATCTCCCACCGATAGTGGAGGCGTATCCCGCCTTGACCGATCAGCAAACCTTTTGTAATCAGCCTTGGCCTTCTCTAACTGACGTCGCACCAATCGATGGATCGCCTGTAACTCTGCCATGTAGTCGTTCACTGCCGGCTCCGGTGAGTCCACGGGAGAAAGGGGGAAAAACCTGGGGTGATATCCCACATTGGCCAAGAACGGTGTCACCTGTGTGGAGGTGTGCTGCGAATTGTTGAATGCAAACTCAGCTATGGCCAGATAGTCCACCCAATTGTTTTGCTGCAGATTTACGTAGCAGCGCAGATATTGTTCCAGAATACCGATGACCTTCTCGGTTCCCCCGTCAGTTTGAGGATGATGCGCGGACGAGAGGCAAATCTTGATATCCAATGCATGCATCAACTCCTTCCAGAAACGGGCTGTAAACTGGGCCCCCCATCAGAGATGACTCTATCAGGGAGGCCGTGCAGCCGACTAGTGGTGCGGGCTGACAGTCAGCCACGACAGGGGATAAAATGCGCCATCTTCATCAGCATGTCCACCACCACATACACTGTCGTAAAACCAGAGGACGGGGGTAAATCTGTCAGAAAGTCCATGGACACAGCCCCCCAGGGTCTTTTGGGTGTCAGCAAGGGCTGCAGTAATCCAGGCGGGGGCCCTGTCGCTGACTTGGCCTGCCTGAATGGGATGCAGGAAGTGACATAGGACTGGATGTCGTGTCAGACTAGGGGCCACCAGAAGGTACGGTAGACCATGTTCAGGGTCTTGAACAGGCCAAAATGCCCCGCCACCGGGTTATCGTGACACTGGCTGAGGATGAGTCCCCTGAGTGGCCCTCCCGGAACGTAGAGCTGGTCACGATAATACAAGAGTCCATCCTTGACCGTCCAAGGAGAATCTGGCCCCACCTCCTCCTTCCGCTGAGCCACCCACACCTCCTGCTGCTGTGCCTCCCGGATCCGAGCCCGTATATCAACCGGCTCCCGCACCGCAGCAAAAGACTCGACGGGGATCACCGTCCTGGGCAGAAGCTTGTCTTCCACTCGGGAATATTCGGGCTTCCTGGACAGAGCATCCGCTCTTTGATTGTGCCTGCTAGGTATGTACTTAACTCAGAAGTCTAACCTCGCAAAGAAAAGAGACCACCAGATCTGGCGTTGGTTCAAATTCCGAGCGGTCTGCAGGCTTTCCAAATTCTTATGGTCCGTCTGGACCTCGATTTGATGCCGCGCTCCCTCCAGATGATGCCTCCAGGCCTCAAACGCCACTTTGATGGCCAGCAGCTCCTTCTCCCAGATTGTATAATTGCGCTCCGAAGGGTTCAGTTTTCGTGAATGGGAAGAGGGTACCACTGGGCATCGTTGCCTGGAGTAACACCGCCCCAATGGCAATTTCGGAGGCATCCGCCTCCATGACAAACGGCCGTTGCGGGTCAGGTTGCTTCAAGATGGGCTCCTTCATGAAGCCTTCCTTCAAAGTCTGGAAAGCCCATTGTTCTGGAGCGTTCCACTGAAACCGAGTCTTCTTCTGCAGGAGCCGGGTGAGGGGGGCTGTCAAGGCAGCAAACCCAGGGATGAAAGCTCGGTAATAGTTGGCGAACCCAAGAAGTTGCTAAACATCCTTCACACGACGTGGGGGTTGCCAACTCTGCAAGGACTCAACCTTACTCGGCTCCATGGCGATGCCCTGAGGAGAAATGCGGTGACCCAGGAAATTGATGGTCACCCAGTAGAACTGGCACTTCTCCAACTTGGCAAACAGCCGATGTTCTTGGAGTCACTGCAGGACCTGATGGAGATGTTGATGGTGCACCTCACGCGACAGGGAGTAGATCAGGATGTCGTCCAAGTAGATCACGACAAACTGATCCAACAAATCCCGGAAAATATCGTTCATGAAATGCTGAAACATGGCGGGGGCGTTGGTCAGGCCAAATGGCATCACCGTGTACTCAAAATGTCCATAATGGGCTTCTGGGTGGCAAGGCTCCATTGACAGCAGCCATTTCGGCTGTCAGCCCCGCTGTCTCCGTAGAGCCACCAAAAACAACGACGATCAGCTGTTTGGCGGCTCGGAAACCCGGTCCTCGGGAGAATAGGAGGGGGTGAGCGCCCAGGCAGGGGTAGAGCTCCCCCAGACCTCCAGAGTTGAAAGGGTGTGAGCCCCCCCCCTAAAGCCTGAGTTTGCTCTGGACTCCGGGACGCCTCTGCTCCAAGGCTTTGGAGCAGAGCAGGACGCTGCAACCATCCCTGCCATCGAGAGTGAATTTTGGATTACTTGAATGCAGGCAGTGCTGTGCAGGAGAATGCTATAATTGCAAGTATCTGAACTTTAACTCAGTTAACTTTGTGGAAATTTGTAAGCGGTGAGGAAAGTGAAAGTGCGCAACAGAATTAAGTGGTATGAAAATGGCTACCAAATCAACTAAAGTTCCTAGAAGCGCATTGGCTTCGCCAGTTCAGCAATCCTCATTACAGGCTCTAATGCCCCCTCCTCCGGCACCCGCATACGCACCAGCTTTAACAATAAAAGACCTGCAGGATGTTTTGCAAGAGGCTTTGAAAAAACAATCTCAGCAATTAGCTGAGCTTATTGAGGAGAAGAATACAGAAATAAGGGCAGACATTTTGCTTGCATTTCAAGGCATGGCTGTTTGTATTGAACGCTTGGATGAGAAAGTGGAAGAACTTAGCCAAAATAATATGAGATTAGATGCCAAAATGACGGATGCTGAAACAGTGATGGAAAAGATTGATGACTATTTATTATTGGTGCAGTACAGAGAGATGGAGTTTGCTGTGAGAATTAGAGGTTTGAAAGACAACCCTAAGGAAAATTTGAAAAAAGTATTTTCAGAAGCTCTTGAACAGATTCTGGGGCGTTCAGCAGAAGATATTATGGTGGATATAGATAAAATATTTCGTGTTAATTCCTGGATTGCCAGACAAAGGAAGCTACCTAGAGATGTGGTGGTTTATTTTACAAAGAGAGCAATTAGAAATGAGGTTATACAAGCCTTTTATAATAATAAATTTACAGTTGCAGAGCAAGAAGTTTTAATTTTGAAAGAGATCCCTCCAAGAATTTTAAGGAGAAGGAAAGAATTTGCTTTTCTGGCAGAAGAATTAAAAAGATGGGATATCCAGTTTAGATGGGAGATCCCAGTAGGTATGGTGGTGATGCACGCAGGCACGAGATACCGTCTTGTCACAGTTTTACAGGCACATGATTTTTACGCCAATATTTTGAAGGCAGGCCCCATACCACTTCTGGAATCTAAAAGGAAGAATGGTGAAGGAGAGCGTCAACCACAAAGCGAGAGTATACAAGGTGCTGAAGGAGTTACGCAGTCGAAAAATGGAGAACTCCAGAAAGCTACAGGAGTGGATCAGATTTCAGTACCAACAGAGGAGGTCAGAGACCAAAGAATGACACATGCTGTAGCTAGACGAATGAGACAAGAGCAAGAACAGCAGAGAGCCATGACTACATCTCAAAAACTTACAGTGAAGCAGGAGGAGGAGCGAAGCTAAAGAGAGTGCAGGTGATGTTGGAAGAGGCGCTCCAAAAGCTTCAGGTCGCAAAAGATGGCGACAAAGCTTCTAACCTGGAATATTAATGGTCTAAATTCACCACATAAGAGAAAGAAAGTATTTCAATATCTAAAGCAATTTAAAAATGATGTTATTTGCTTACAGGAAACACATATTCTAGTGGTTGATCAAAAGTACTTGATAAACTTTAGGTTGGGCACACAGTTTATTGCTTCTGCACCTGACAAGAAAAATGGAGTTGTTATTTATGTCAAGAATACTTTAACAGCGAGTTTAATTGAAGCAGATAAACAAGGAAGATATGTTATAATTGAATTATTAATAGAAGGCAAGAAAACACTTTTGGTTGGATTATATGCTCCTAATCAGCAGCAAGGAGATTTTTACAATTTATTACACAGCAAGATTATTCAGTGGCATTATAAATCTTGTATTTTTATGGGAGATTGGAATGGCGTCTTGGATGTACAAATGGACAAGGGAGGTCTTTTTAAAAGTACCCCAAGTCATGCTAAACTGCCTAAATCTTTTTTTGAGATGGAGGATGACTTGGAATTGAGAGATGTTTGGAGAGAAAGGAACTTGCAAGAAAAAGACTTTACTTTTTTCTCCGATAGGCATCAATCTTTCTCCAGGATTGACTTTGTATTAATTACTAATGATTTTTTTTCTAGGATTAAGAAGATCAAGATTTGTCCAAGAACTATATCTGATCATAGTCCAGTATGGTTGGAGATAGAAAAAGATATTGGAGACAGACGGTCTTGGCGTTTAAATGAAAATTTGTTTAGATATCAGGAAAATGTGGAAGAGTGTAAAAAACAGATGAAAGAATTTTTTAAAATTAATATGCATAAAGGTACTCCTATTGAGATGGTTTGGGATGCAAGTAAAGCTTATATGAGAGGCGTATTAATATATTTGAACAATAAACATAGACGTAAATTGGAATTTAAGAGGAAAGAATTAGAGGATGAAATTAAGGAAAAAGAAAAGGCTTTAATTCTGAATCCATCTGATGGGAAGATCAAAGAGGTAATTACTTTATTAAGAGCTCAGTTTGATATGTTAATGGCAGATCAAGTGGCAACTAATCTACGGTATGCTAGACATAACACTTATTGTAATGCTAATAAACCGGGTAGATGGTTAGCTTACTTGTTAAGGAAGAAGCAAAGAGCTTGCAATATAGATAGAATAGAATATAAGGGTAAAGTAGTGTATCAGCAGAATCTTATTAAAAAGGTCTTTGTTGATTTTTCTTCTAAGTTGTATGCTAGAGATAAGATTAGAGATGTAGATATAGATGGATATTTGATGAAAGCTAATATCCCTGTTCTTACACAAGAACAAAAGGAAGGGATGAACCAATTGATAACTGACGCAGAAATCTTTTTAGCAATTAAACAATTAAAAGTGGGTAAAGCACCAGGAACTGATGGTTTGACTGCCGTTTACTATAAAACTTTACAGTTAGAAATGGTGGAACCCTTAAGAGAATTGTTTAAGACAATTCAATTGGGAGGAGGAGTGCCTCCATCGTGGAAAACTGCCTTTATTTCGTTGATTCCGAAGGAAGATCAGGATGCTACCCAAGCCAAAAACTACAGACCAATATCGCTTTTAAATTCTGATTATAAGATATTTGCAAAAATTTTAGCTAATAGATTAATGAAGGTAATGCAATAAGTGATTCATAGTGACCAAACTGGATTTATAAGTAATAATAATAATAATAATAATAATAATAATAATAATAATAATAATA
>JAKJMR010015919.1:84495-97882 GCA_024449315.1 Daboia siamensis
AATAATAATAATAATAATAATAATAATAATAATAATAATAATAATAAAGTTGGAAGGGACCTTGGAGGTCATCTAGTCCAACCCCCTGCTCAGGCAGGAAACCTTATACCATTTCAGACAAATGGCTGTCCAGTCTCTTCTTAAAAGCTTCCAGTGTTGGAGCATTCACCACTTCTGGAGGCAGGTTGTTCCACTGGTTAATTGTTCTAACTGTCAGGAAGTTTCTCCTTAGTTCTAGGTTGCTTCTCTCCTTGACTAGTTTCCATCCGTTGCTTCTTGTCCTGCTTTCAGGTGCTTTGGAGAATAGCTTGACTCCCTCTTCTTTGTGGCAGCCCCTGAGATATTGGAACACTGCTATCATGTCACCCCTCACTCTTCTCTTCGTTAAACTACACATACCCAATTCCAGCAACCGTTCCCTATATGTTTTGGCCTCCAGCCCCCTAATCATCTTTGTTGCTCTTCTCTGTACCCTTTCTAGAGTCTCAACATCTTTTTTACATCGTGGTGACCAAAACTGGATGCAGTATTCCAGATGTGGCCTTACCAAAGCATTGTAAAGTGGTATTAGTACATCACTTGATCTTGATTCTATCCCTCTGTTAATGCAGCCTAGCACTGTGTTGGTAGACAGATGAAGAATAATGTGAGATATATTGTAGATTTATTGGAATTCTTGGAAAGAAATAATCAGATCCCCGCAGCGCTGATCTTTTTGGATGCTGAAAAAGCCTTTGATCAATTGGACTGGCAATTTTTGATGAAAGTATTAGAGAAAATGGAATTTGGGGAAAACTTTTTACAACCTATTAGGGCAATATATCAGAAGCAAACAGCTTGTATAATAGTAAATAACAGTCTGACAGAATCGTGTAATATTGAAAAGAGTACAAGACAGGGGTGTCCGTTGTCACCTTTATTGTTTGTTTTAACATTGGAAATATTACTGATTAAAAGACGACATTCAAATAAAATTAGGGGAATTCAAATAAGAGATCAGGATTACAGATTGAGGGCGTTTGCAGACGACCTGCTTATTACAGTAACTCAGCCAGATTACTCAGTTGTAGAATTGATGGAGATAATAATGCTATACGGGAAAGTTTCTGGATTTAAGATAAATACACAAAAAACTAAAATACTGTCTAAGAATATGACTATAGCATAAAAGGCTGCTCTAGAAGAGCTAACGGGATTTGAAATAGTTAAAAAGATTAAATATTTGGGGGTTTATCTGTCAGCCTCAAATGTGAAGTTATATAAAAATAATTATGAAATGTTATGGGGAAAAATACAAAAAGAACTAGATAGTTGGAAAAAACTACAATTGTCTTTATTGGGAAGAATTGCAGCAGTGAAAATGAATGTTTTGCCAAAATTTTTATTTTTGTTTCAAATGATGTGTGTGGTGTGTGTGGTTCCCCCTCACATGCATGCTAGTCGTTTCCGACTCTAGGGGCCGGTGCTCATCTCCGTTTCAAAGCCAAAGAGCCAGCGCTTGTCCGAGGACGTCTCCGTGGTCATGTGGCCGGCATGACTAGACGCCAAAGGCGCACGGAACGCTGTTACCTTCCCACCGTAGTGGTCCCTATTTTTCTACTTGCATTTTTACGTGCTTTCGAACTGCTAGGTTGGCAGAAGCTGGGACGAGTAACAGGCGCTCACTCTGCTACGCGACACTCGGGATTCGACCCGCCAAACTGCCGACCTTCTGATTGACAAGCTCAGCGTCTTAACCCACTGAGCCACCGCGTCCCAAATGATACCTATACTTAAAAAGGATTTAAGGCCGGATGAAACCACGAGCCAAATTCTTCTCCAGAACGTCCCGCAATGCAGCCAACTCGGGGTCCGACATGGAGTACAAACACCCCACTGGGAGAGGCACATGAAGGAATATCCACACGGGCCAGCTCATCCAACATCTCCTCCAACAATCCATCCTGGAAGGCATCCACAAGCGCAGCCTCATTCCAGGCGGAATCCTGGCTAAGCAGCAGAAAATCGCTGATATAGCTCTGTAGGGGGCGTTGACCCTGCCTCAGAGGTTTCAAGCGTCAAGTAGCAGTCTGTGTCTTTATAGGGTCCTCATATATCAGACGCATATGATCACAAAACCCCACAAAGTTGTCCAACAATGGACTAGGTTGAGCCAGTAGAGGCGTGCCCCAACGAGCTTCATCACCCGAAAGAAGGCTTAACACAAACCCCACCTTATCCCGGTTGGTGGGGAAATCAGCTGCTCTCACGCTGATAAAGACCTGGCATTGTCCCAGGAAAGCAGGAAACAGTTCTGGATTGCCAGTAAATTTATCCGGTATCGCAACTTGGCATTTTCTCCTGGGTGGGGGTGATGGTGGGGGTGCAGCATGGACCTGAGCTTGCAATTGAGCCACCTGAGCTGCCAACAAAGTGAGTTGCTGGGCGAGCTGGGCATTCTCAGCACGTAGCTGCTTTATAATAATAGTAAGGGATGGGAGGCTGAAGGCAAACTGTTCTGTTCCAGCCTACTACCGGCCCTGCAGAAAAGGCAGGGACAACCCCTTTACAAAAAGGCAAGAGGCTGGAACTAAGCCTGCCAAATTTATGGACAGAAAACAGAGCAAACAGAGCAAAACCAAAACATGAACCCTGAAACAGGAGCTATTCAAATGGTTGCCTTCAGCAAACCAGCCCTCCCACACATTCCCCTTTTAAACAGTTCAAAGCGTGGCTCCTCTCTGCCTCCTTCCGAGGTGCCCCATTGCCTTCCTCTGTTTACTCCTGATTGCCTCCTGCGTCGGGTGTCCTTGAACAGGGCCAGCTGTGGGTCATCTTCATCCATGCTGTCAGGCTCACACAGCTGGGTCTGCCTAGTGACCAGATGAGAGGGGCCTGGCTGAGGGCTCTGCGAAGCCTCAGGCCTGTCCTCTGCAGGCTCTCCAACACCCCCCTCCTCCTCCTCTGAATTGTCCGACCCAACTGCCGAACCCACAGGCTGACCCTGAATCACAACACAGAGGAGCAACCCCTGTCCCGAGCCTGCCAGAGATCATTCACCAGTGCGACCAATGCCGTCTCCATGCTGTACCCGGTCCTAAAGCCCGATTGGTAGGGGTCCAGATAATCCGCTTCCTCCAGGAACAGAGGAAGCTGATGTGCCACCGCACTCTGAACAACCTTCACTAAAAAGCGAAGGTTGGAGACCGGACGATAGTTATTCAAAATGCCCAGGTCCAGGGCAGGCTTCTTGAGGAGCGGCCTCACCACCGCCTCCTTCAAGGTGGCAGGGAAGCTACCCTCTCTCAAAGAAGCGGTTATTACCGCCTGGAGCCAGCCTCGTGTCCCCTCCCAAGCTGCATGAACCAGCCAGGAGGGGCATGGGTCCAATAAACACGTGATGGAACTCAGCCTCCCCATGATCCTGTCCACTTCTTCCAGAGTCACAGGATCAAATTTTTAATTTAATTTAATTTAATTTAATTTAATTTAATTTAATTTAATTTAATTTAATTTATATACCGCCCTTTCCTGAAGGACTCAGGGCGGTTTACAGGGTATTTAAAATCAAGCAATACAAAATACAAAAGTTAAAAAACAATTTAAAAAGATTAAATTATCCCTTAAAATAAAAACCCCAGTTAAAAATTCTCAGCCTGGTCCGGAGAGCTCAAAGAGCCAGGTCTTCAGGTCCTGGTGGAATGAACGAAGGTCGGGGGCAGTCCTAAGCTCCACGGGCAGCTGGTTCCAGAGGGCAGGCGCACCCACAGAGAAGGCCCTCCCCCTGGGTGTTATCCGCCGGCAATCTTTTACGGGCGGCACCCTGAGAAGACCTTCCCTGTGTGAGCGCACTGGACGAAGGGAACTTGATGCTGGCAGCAGGTGTTCCCTCAAATATTCCGGACCCAAGCCATTCAGGGCTTTATAGGTCATCACCAGCAAGTAATGTTCCCAAGTAATGTTCCCAAGTAATGTTCCCAAGACCGCTCGATTCCCCATCGTTAGACTCCGCGCAGTCGGAGTCCAGACCTGCCCGAATCTGAGCAATTTTATCTTCCAGACTAAACTCCTCGGCACGACTCTGCAGGGGCTCCTCCCTCACCTCCTGATTCAGGAGGGAGCGAGTCACCCTAAATAGGGCAGCAGGGCGATTATCTGCGGACGCGATAAGGGCAGCAAAGTAATTAGACTTCGCTGCCTCCATCGCTGTGAGATAAGACCTCGTAAAGGTTCTTAACTGCAATCGATCAGACTCAGACCGGCTGGACCTCCAACAACTCTCTAGGCTCCGTCTCCGACGCTTCATCTACCAGAGTTCCATGGAGAACCATGGTGCCTGCTGGGATCTGCGCCGGGTCAGGGGCTGCATGGGAACAACGCAGTCGAGTGCCTCCGTGGCCGCCCTTTCCCAGGCTTCCACTAAGGCATCGACCGGGCTGTGAGTGAAGTTGGCAGGCACAGATCCAAGCGCCTCCTGGAAACGTTCAGGGTCCATTAGGCGCCTGGGACAGAACCACCTGGTCGGTTCCGTAACCCCGTGATGGAGGCGGGCAAAATGGAAGGCCACCCACAACAGGTGATGATCGGTCCATGACAGGGGTGTAATAACTGGAGATCCCCCTCCCAGATCATCAAACCACCGTCCAGATAGAAAAATAAGATCAAGTGTGTGACCCCCCCATGAGTCGGGCCCTGAATTACTTGGGTCAGGTCCATGGCCGTCATGGAGGCCATAAACTCCCGAGCCAACCCTGACGAACCTCCCAGGGATGGCAGGTTAAAGTCCCCCAGAACCATACGTCTGGGTAACTCAACCGCCAACCGAGAGAGGGTGTCGAGGAGCTTGGGCAGGGCTGCTGCTACACAGGTAGGTGAAAGATATGCCAGCAACAGACCCAACTGAGCCCCAGGGCCACATCTCAGGAGGAGTGACTCACACCCGAATATCTGAGTAACGGTAGCCTCCCACAGACACAAGGTCTCCCTTATAACCACCGCAACACCCCCACCCCTTCCCTGAGCCCGAGGCTGGTGAAGCACACGGAAACCTGGTGGGCAAAGTTCAGTCAGAGGGGCACCTCCCTCTGGGCCCAACCAGGTCTCCGTAATGCAAGCCAGAGCAGCACGCTCCTCCTCAACTAACTCTCGGATAAGGGGAACCTTATTAACTATTGATCTGGAATTAAAATACACCAGCCTGAGCTGAATTAGGTGTTAAATGTGTATCTTTTGTTATTGTCAGTGTGATTGCTGTTGCTGTGATTGCTGTTGCTGTTATTTCTGTTGTGATTATGGACCAATTTGTGGATGTGAAATACTGTGTATTAATCATGAGGGGGTGGATTCTAATTCTAATATTACTGAAGACAGCACACCAGAGCCGTGTGGGAAATAAAGCTAAAAATTTGTTTGTGGGATTTAGAGATAGATGACATTCATGAAGTAGTAATGGATATTGCAAAAGGAATCAGGAAAGTGGCTAAAGCTCCTGAACAAAAGTATGAAAATATGTGGAGCAACTGAGGTTGGTTAACTAATTGGTTTCCCAACACTGAATGGTTAAGACAAATGTTTCTTGGCCTAAATTTTTTTAGTGGTGATAGGACTTATGTGTTGTGCATATCTGCAATGTATTCCTTTATGTGCATTTGGTCTAACCAAAGCTGTAGGAAAAGCTTTAGGAAAGCTTTTGCTGACAATGGGGAAAAATTTGCGATACGTCACATGATGTCATGTGACATTGCAAGTTTGACATGCTTGTCATAGTACCTCAGCCAATGTGGAAAGAGGAGGGATGTGGTGGCTGAGACAGGGTTGTATAAAGAAGGGAATATTTTGGGTTGAAACTTTGGAGAGAATCAAGCTTTAAAAGCTTCTCTCCATGCTTATTGCAAAAAATGAAACAAAAGGCCTTCACTGTGTCTTGGCTGGTTATTGGTCAGGCGACCTTGCCTCTGGTCACGAAGGAAAGTAGCCAGGAACATATAACAAACTTGACTATTTACTACTTATTCTCTGGCAGTGGAATTAAAAATGGGATATTTTCTTCCACAAATAAGCAGCACACTTGATAAATGGCAATACAGAGGGCGGGAGCTGCTCCCCCCAGTTGAATTTACATTTAATGTATCAAATTTGGGTACAGAATGATATTGACAGTGGCAGTGTGATTATGATGCCTCCACTATAAAAAAGGTAGGTAGTGAATGTTGGAATTAGAAAGAATAAGGATAGAAAGAGTGTTTACCTTTTTAAACTTTGGTGTTGGAAAAGACTCCTGAGAATACTATGAACAGCCAAGAAAGCAAACGCATGGATCATCAAATAAATCAAGAGAGATCTTACTTGAGGAACAAATTACCAGACTCAAATTATACTACCTCAGATATATTATGCAAAGACAGCTCTCTGGAGAAACTCCAATGCTGGGAAAGGTGGAAAGAAAAAGGAAGAGAAGGTGACCAGCAACAAGGTGGATGGATTCATTTACAGTTGCAATGATGTACTGTTGAAAGATTTGAATTTGAATTTGAATTTTATTGAATTTATATACTGCCCTTTCCCGAAGGACTCAGGGCGGTTTACAGGGTACTTAAAACATCGATACAAAAATTAAAAATGATTAAAAAGATTAAATTAAATCCCTGAAAAAATATAAAAACCCCGATTAAAACTCTCAGCCTAGGCCAGAAAGCTCAAAGAGCCAGGTCTTCAGGTCCCGGCGAAATGAACGAAGGTCGGGGGCAGTTCTAAGCTCTGCGGGCAGCTGGTTCCAGAGGGCAGGCACACCCATAGAGAAGGCCCTCCCCCTGGGTGTAGATGATGATGATGATGATGATGATGATGATGATGATGATAATAATAATAATAATAATAATAATAATATGATGATGATGATGATGATGATGACGACGACGATGACGATGACGATGATGATGACAATGATGGAAGGGACCTTGGAGGTCATCTAGTCCAACCCTCTGCTCAGGCAGGAAACCCTATACCATTTCAGACAAATGGCTGTCCAGTCTCTTCTTAAAAATTTCCAGTGTTGGGACTTCTGGTTTGCCATTGCAGTGCCGCGAACACTGAAAGACGAGTTCTGTCTTTCACGTCTGATTTTGTCCCACTGGGGGACCCTGGAAATGGTCAAAAGTTGCCCTGTAGGGGCGACGAGCAAAGAGGGGACTCCCTCTTGATTGCAGGAGGGTGATGGCCCTTCTGTTGGATCCAGGGAGCCCTCCAAACCGGCAGGGGAAAGACTGGCCATAGCGATATGGCTCGTCACTAAGCTGCTGACAGGCAAAGTCAAAATCACCACCAAGCGACTTCTGGGTGGCAAGGCTCTGTTGATGGCGGCCGTTCCGGCCGTCAGCCCCGCTATTTTCCGTAGAGCCACTAAAAACAGCGTCGATCAGCTGTTTAGCGGCTCGGAAACCCGCTTCTCGGGAGAAGAGGAGGGGTGAGGGCTTAGGTAGGGGTAGAGCTCCCCTAGATCAGCAGAGTTTAAACTCTGGTGGTTGAAGGGTGTGAGCCCCCCTGAAGCCTGAGTTTGCTCCGGACTCCAGGACGCCTTGGAGCAGAGCAGGACGCTGCAACCATCCCTGCCATCGATAATTAACTGTGGAATTACTTGGATGCAAACAGAGCTGTACAGGAGAATGCTGTAATAGCAAGTATCTGAACTTTAACTCAGAGTATTTTGTGAGAAAAAGTTGCAAGTGGTGTGGAAAGTGAAAGTGTGTAATAGAAATAAACGGGTCCCCATCGTGGAAAACGGCCTTTATTTGGTTGATCCCGAAGGAAGATCAGGATGCTACCCAAGCCAAAAATTATAGACCAATATCGCTTTTAAATTCTGATTATAAGATATTTGCAAAAATTTTAGCTAATAGATTAATGAAGGTAATGCAACAAGTGATTCATAGTGACCAAACTGGATTTATAAGTGGTAGACAGATGAAGAATAATGTGAGACATATTGTAGACCTACTGGAATTTTTGGAAAGAAATAACCAGATCCCTGCAGCGCTGATCTTTTTAGAGATTAACAAATTTGTTTGGGCAGGGAAAAAGCCACGAGTTAAATTTAAGATAATGCAAGATACGCGTGAAAGAGGTGGTCTTAGAATGCCTAACTTTAAATTATATTATGAGGCTGCTGCTTTGTCATCGATAAGTGATTGGTTTAATTTAGCTCAAGGGAGATTATTAAATCTTGAGGGTCATGATTTGCTATTTGGATGGCATGCATATTTATTGTATGATAAAAAGGTGGATAATGTGTTTAAGATACATATTTTAAGGTATGCTCTGTTGCGAGTTTGGCAAAAGTATAGACATAAGTTAAACTATAAGATACCAATTTGGGCAATACCTAAACACACAATAGAAAATATAAATGTAGTATTTAAACATGATGAGACTACATATAAGGAAATCTTAAGTTTACAAAGGAGTGTATGGCAATTAAAGCCATATAATATTTTAAAAGAAGAAAAGATAGTTCAAACTTGGTTCCAGTACGGGCAATTACAGGCAAGATGGAAAGAAGACCAGAAAGCTGGCTTTTCGATGAGTGATGAAAATTTGGTAAAACAAATTAGAGATCAAGGCCAAGCACATATTAAAAGGATATATAATGCATTGATAGAAATTGATTCAGAAATGGAACTTGTTAAAGATTGTATGATAAAATGGGCCCAGAACTTTCAAGAAGTTATAACAATGGATACTTGGGAGAAGATTTGGGTCAGAAACGTAAAATTTACACAGGCTCAGAATTTTTATAAAATGTTTTATAGGTGGCATTTAGACCCTAAAAAATTAGCAAGTATGTATCCAACTGTCAGCCTAAATGTTGGAGGTGTGGCTGTGAGGATGCAACGTATTATCATATATGGTGGACTTGTAAAAAAGTCAAAGCTTTTTGGATTAAAATTTGGTGGAACATGCAAAAGATATTTAAGAAAAAGATAAGGTTTTCTCCACAGTTGTTTTTGTTGGGTAATATTACAGATTTTACTGTTATAGATACTTGATGTTGAATTTAATTACGGCAGCAAGACTTCTAGTAGTGCAATATTGGAAGAAGGAGGAACTGCCGACTATAGAAGAGTGGACTTTGAAAGTTTCTAACTTGGCGGAAATGGCAAAGATTTCAGCATATTTGAAAGAACAATCGCAACAGAGATATATTGAGGAATGGAGAAGATGGATCGAATATGTTCAGAATAAATATGGGACTAAAATGTTTCATTTAGCATTTGAATAAGTAGTGGTTTTATAAGATGTATTATTAGTTCTTTGTTATTTGTTAGTAATATAGTTATGTTTACGGAGAGTTAAAGTGCGATAGAATTTAATGTTTTATTTTTGTTGTTAGCGTATTGTAGCTTAAGTTTGTAAGTTTATACCCTGTATTCAGCTCTGGGAAGTCGGGGAGGGGGAAGGGGAGGGGAGGGGAGGGGAGGGTTGGGGGGAGGGGAGGGGGATGGAGGGAGTTTTTTCTATTTAAAAAATGTACTGTAAAACTTTTCAATAAAAAAAAAAAAATCACCACCAAGCACCTTTAAAGCAACACAGATGAAACTGGATGAGATCTGATTTTCTCTTTAATACTTTAAGTATTTTTTCCTGTAAAAGCTGCCCAAAGTATTTTTCCTCCTGTAAAGAGAGAGGGAAGGGAATTTCTACCCCACCCTCTAAGAACAGTGGTGACTAACTACCCAGGGGAAACAGAGCAACTGTAAGAACAATTTTAATCTAATTGGATGTATATGCTTTTGAAACTTGGGGACTAAAAGTGTTCCTATTCTTACTGGAGATGTTTGTTTTTATCTAAAAAAAAGAAAGAAGACTTGAAAAACTATCATAAAAACTTTGGACTTAAAAAGCTTTAAACTGCATCGGTGATGTGTTGTGGCGAAGTATGGTATTACAACTTGTTATTGCCTAAAAGAGACTTGGCTTGAAGCCCAGACTCCAGAAAAAACTTCTTTGACCTTGACAGCTACCACCTGTAAAAAACTCAACTGCAAAGAAGGAACTTCTGGGCAGCATATCTGGCTTGTTTGAACTATGCATGTAAACTTTTACTGACTTTCAGAGCTATACGTGGGCAATTGCTTTCCTATTTCTTTACACGAGAAGCATATGTTATTATACGAGATGATGGAATACCTTGGACTATAAACTCTTACTTGACAAATAATTTCTACTATAAAGATCACCTATAACATGTGAAATGGATGTCCCATACCTAGCTATAAAAAAACAAAACTATTTTTAACGTTTGATTCTAAAGTCTTCAACTTAACATACTATCAAGGGAAGATCAGGAAAAAATCCTTTCCATGTTGAAATCAATACACAAAACCATTCTTTCAGCTTGTGACAAAATAAGATGCAACATACAGGAACAAGATGCCAGCTTAAATATACAAACCCAGATCTTGACTAAAACCAAAGAACTAACAATGCAGAAAATAACAGGAGAAGTGGAACAACTAAACACTAAAACAGAGGACTCAATTGACCAATAGATCCAGCCAGTGGAAAAATCAGAACAGGGAGCAACAACACTGAAAATGGAAAAGACTTTTTACAAAAATCAGAAGAAATTTGACGGAAAGGAAGAAGAACAGATTGAAGGGAAGATAAACCTATCAGGACAATTGTGGGAAATTGGAATAATAGGGAGGTGATCTAATAAATACAAATGGGCTAGTTCTTCCAAAAAAACTGCAACCAAATGGTCTTTCTTATTCCAAATAATACATATAATAATAGAGGGAGAACTATTTTATGATTCAAAAGCACTGACATGGAAGGTTAATTGGCAAAGGAAGAAAGCCAGAGTAAGGCTGAAGAAAAAACTTCCTGACAGTTAGAACAATTAACCAGTGGAACAACCTGCCTCCAGAACCGGTGAATGCTCCAACACTGGAAGTTTTTAAGAAGAGACTGGACAGCCATTTGTCCGAAATGGTATAGGGTTTCCTGTCTGAGCAGGGGGTTGGACTAGATGACTTCCAAGGTCCCTTCCAACTTTATTATTATTATTATTACTATTACTATTATTATTATTATTATTATTATTATTATTATTATTATTACTGTATTATTAATTAGATGGTTCAATATGGTGGAAAATAGATAACTTTTAGAAAACAGAACAAGACTATATTCAAATAGATACGATGTGTATTTAGAATATTAGATTTTGTTATGAAAAGGGAAAAAGGAAGAAGTTGAGATAAGGGAAACTTTGGTTACCTAAAGCTTGGAAATTATAAATACCAAATGTTAATTTGAATATTGATGGGAACTTAAAGCTTTGGGAAAAAGCAATAACAGGACGTTGATTGTATTTAAGGATTGAATGCAAACACAATTAAGATATGTATAAGCTAAAAATTATTGATAAATGTAACAAAGATGTTTTTACTTAGTTAATAATAATAACTGTATTAGCCTAATATGAGATAGTAGATATTAAGGGAAAAAGAGGAAATATCTGATGTTGTTACAGTTGCTACTATTGAGCAAGATACCACCTATACTATACCTGTGCATTTGTTTTTTCTTGCCTAAATGTAGAGCCTTACTTTTTTCACCACTGAATTTCATTTTGTTAGATAATGCCCAATGTTCAACTCTGTCAAGATCCTTCTGTATCTTAAGCTAATCTTCTGGAGTGTTGGCTATTCCTGCCAGCTTGGTGTCATCTACAAATTTGATGAGTTCCCCATGTATCCCCTCATCCAAATCGTTGATGAAGATGTTGAAGAGCATTGGGCCCAGAACAGAAACCTGGGGCACCCCACTACACACTTCCCTCCATGTAGATGTAGTTCCATTGAGGACCACACACTGAGTACGGCCGGTCAGCCAATGCTGATTTGTTATCTTTTGCAGAATATTCCCAGGTATTGAGGTCAGACTGATAGGTCTGTAGTTTAAGGACAGTTAGGGACAGATCACCATGGAGAAAATCTATATATGGTTATTAAGAGTTGACACTGACTTTATGGCACATAATCAGTCAATAAATCAATAAGTCAATAAATGGAGACAGTAAATAATAGCATTAATAGCATAGAGGTCAGCATCAGCTCTGCTTGGGGATGAATATACTGCATTCTGAAGATGCAAAATTTGGGTCCAAGTAGCCTTAGCAAGTGCAGGCCTGTCTCCAAGGCTCTGATCTTACACAAGAGTCCTAAAGATGAGGAAGACATTTGCAAAAACTATAATGAGATAAATACAAGGCATGGTGCTGCAATTCAAGAAACATATGGGTGGACATTATGAAATTATTTGGCTGATCATAAAAGCCCATACCAGCACAATACCACTGAAAAAGAAAAACAAGAAATCAAAGAAGAAACCAGCATGGCTGCACAAAGATCTCTCTGATAAACTGAAAGAGAAAAAGGAGAAGTATAAAAAACAATGGAAAGAGGGACACATAACTAAGGCAGAATATCAACAGATAGCTCGAATCTGCAAAGATGAAGTCAGGAAAGCAAAGGCTCAGAATGAACAAAGACTTGCAGCAAAAGTCAAAGATAATAAAAAAGTTTCTTTCAACATACAAATAACAAGAAAAAAGTCAAGGAAACAGTTGGCCTACTAAATAGAAAAGATGGCAAGGAGGTAAAAGGCAGTTGGGAGGAAGCAGAGCTGCTTAACTCATTCTTTGTACCATATTTTCCAGTGTATAAGACGACTTTTTAACCCATGAAAATCTTCTCAAAAGTTGGGGGTCGTCTTATACGCCCAGTTGTCTTATATGCTGGAAAATACGGGTAGTCTTAGGTGCGTCTTATGGTCCG
Source organism: Daboia siamensis (assembly GCA_024449315.1). NCBI lineage: Eukaryota > Metazoa > Chordata > Lepidosauria > Squamata > Viperidae > Daboia > Daboia siamensis. Next base: position 97,314 of record JAKJMR010015919.1, read on the forward strand.
AAGCTGATCTGTATGGCCAGCCCCAACCTCTGCAAGTGGAAAGCAAGGGAGATTGCCAGGAGCACGAATCGGCACGTGCTGAGAAACGCCGATCTCACACTCCTGCAATCTCCCTCGCTCGGTTTCAGCTTCCCTTGCTATAAGAGAAAGCAGGCTGAAACGGAGTGAGGGATATTGACAGGAACGCAAATTGGCGATCATGCGCTGCTACAATCTCCCTCACTCTGTTTCAGCCTGCTTTCTCTTATAGCAAGGGAAGCTGAAACCAAACAAGGGAGATTGCAGGAGCGTGAGATCATTCCTGTCAATATCCCTCGCTCCATTTCAGCTTGCTTTCTGCAAGAGAAAGCTGGGCCGCAGGGCCGCCTCCACAGGTACTGCTCTAATGTGGAGAGGGAAGGACAAAGAGGGAGGGAAGGAAGAAAGGAAGGAAGGAAAGAAGGAAAGGACAATGGGAGAGGGAGAGAGAGAAATAGAGAGAGAGAGAGAAAGAGAGGGGGAGAGAGAGAAGGAGAAAGAAATAGGGAGAGAAAGGGAGAGAGAGAGAAGGAGAAAGAAAGGGAGAGAAA
>JAKJMR010015919.1:104593-131444 GCA_024449315.1 Daboia siamensis
GGAAGCTCCTTAACGAACCATCGACTTCGTGAGACCATCTCACAAATCATGAGGCAGCAGTGTGTGGCAGCAGCAGCCAAAAAAGCAAATACAATGCTTAGTTGTATAAACAGAGGCATAGAATCAAAATAACGTGAAGTATTAGTATTGCTTTATAAAGCTTTAGTAAGGCCACACCTGGAATACTGCATCCAGTTGTGGTCACCACATTACAAAAAAAGATGTTGAGACTTTAGAAAAAGTGTAAAGGAGAGCAACTAAGATGATCAAAGGCCTGGAGACAAAAAAAATGAAGAACAGTTGCAGGAATTGGGTATGGCCAGTCCAGACAAAAGAAGAACTAGGGATGACATGATAGCAGTATTCCAGTGTTTGAGGGGCTGCCACAAAGAAAAGGGGGTCAACTTATTTTCCAAAGCACCAGAAGGTAAGACAAGAAATGATGGAAATTAATCAAGGAGAGAAGCCATCTAGAACTAAGGAGAAATTTCCTGACAGTGAGAACAATTAACCAGTGGAATAGCTTTGCCTTCAGAAGTTGTAGGTGCTTCATCCCTGGAGGTTTTTAAGAAAAGACTGGACAGCCACCTGACTGAAATGGTATAGGGCCTCCTGCTTGAGCAGGGGTTTGGACTAGAAGACCTCCAAGTTCCCTTCCAGCTCTATTCTGATTACTTAATAGCCTTACTACTGTATATAGGGCTGTTTCAGGGAATATGACTCCACTGCTTAGAACCATGGGAGGTCTGGTGCTGAGAAGACCAACAATCTTCCCAGAAAGAGATGGCCAAAGGGGGGGGGGGTGTGTGTGTCTTGGTTTCAACTACACCAATGGATAAAGAAGGTGATCCAAAGTAGATCTCCATAGGTATATGCCCTAAATCTCTCTTCCTAAAATAAAATTTCATGTCTGAAGAGGACTGGGCAGAACAAAAAGAACTGGTAAGTCCATAAGCAGCAGAACTGGCAGTAGTGGAAGGGAAGAAGTGGAATTTAAGGCTGCAGGAGGCAACAGTACTTTAACCCTTTTCCCCTGGAACTGGGCACAGCTGGCCTCTTAGAAGGCTTTAAATCTGTTGTGGAAATTTGTACTGATAATGGCAAAGATCTTGAGGATCATCTGCAGGCAATGGAGGTTGAGCTCTCAAGGAGAGGGAGCTACCAGATTGGTGAAGATGGTAGAAAATGTGGAAACAAGTAAATAGCTTTGGAATCTGCTTGTCATTAAGCTTCTTCCTAGTGAATGGCTCACAATGAAAAAGAAAGATGTAAAATGTGGTCTTAGTGGACATATGGTCAAAATCCATATACCTGTTTTAGGACACTAAGGTGTCCTGTTGAAGAAGTTTTGAATAATGGGTAGAAGAATGAAAATGAGGCAAAGAAGTCCAATAAAGCATAAGCAGAATCAACTGAACTATGAATGTGCTAATGCCTCTTTCTGCGCATGTCCAAGATGGTTCCTCGCTGGCTTCTGGACTTTTAATGTCGAGCGGTTTTTCAGCTCTGCTGGGTGCCGTGGGGCTTTTTGTCATCGTTTTGGCCCCCGTTCGGTCGGTGGAACTGCTGGCGGAGCATTAGCTCCCTCCCCTGTCAGCATACGTCTTGGAATGGCTGAGGACGGGGGAGGAGAAGCTGGAGAAGCCAACTTTCTAACTCACTGGTGAGAGGATGCTGGCGGCTGGGCAGGGCCGACTCGATTGTTTCCCTGCTCATCCAAGCCGAGCGGAACTGTGACAAGTGATCTTTGTCGGAATTTCTGGGCTCTGCTCGTGCCTGTTTGTTTTATCGAAACCAGGTTTGTGGCAGGGGGAAGGGAGCTTCGATGTTGTTTTCCCCCTCCCCCTCTGCCACTCTGCGAGTTCGGCTCCATGAGTGCAGTGGACTTGGTCCTGCTGCTGCTGTGGCTGCGGCTGTGGGGTCTGCTGTTGTTGCTGCTTTCCCTGCCACTGTGGAGGTTGCAGCTGCCCTTATGGCTGTCTTTGAATCTTGCTCTTTTGGGTCCATCGCCATTGTCATCAGGCCGCCCTCCCTCCTTTTTTTGGACCTGTCATCACCACCTGTTATGGCTTTTCCTGTTGCTGCCGTAGACTACTCCACTCTTACCACAATTGTGGCTTTGGGACCTGCCACATGTTGACTGAATTTTCCATTGTCTTCGTCTGCTGGCACCCTTCATTGTCGGATACCACTGCTTTCCTTTGTATGCCAGTGTACACCTTTGGAGATCTTTACGTGCTGTGAGATTCCCCCCTCTCGCAGGAATGCCCATCTGTCCTACATAAGAACTTTCTTGATGATGGGTTGTGGGACCCTGAGAGATGGCATGCTTCAAAGAAGAGGCTGAGGAGATTTTTATTAAGATTTTTAAATAAAATTTTAAGGGGACCCAGGAGGGGGGAGGCTCTATGGATCCGGAACGAACTTGGGGGAGTTCGACCTGGACAGCAGTCAAGACCATCGGATGGTCGCGGGGGTGAGTAGGGGTTTGGGGGCAGACTCAGCTCCGAGTGCAGAGGGTCTCCCTATCCTGACGGTGATTGGGAGGAGCAGAGAGTGTGGGAGCAGAGGGCTCTATCGCTATTGGTGAACGGGCCACTGCTGTCTTCAAGCAGTTGCCTGTTCCCACCCTCGTTGCTCTTCTCGCCTCCCCGGGGGCATTGGATTGCAGGACCCTGGGCTCAGGTTGGTTTATTTCAACGCCAGGTCCATGGTGAACAAGGCTCCCCTCATACATGATCTTATTGAGGAGGAGAACGCGGACCTGGCCTGCATCACGGAGACCTGGTTGGGCCAAGAGGAAGGTGTCCCCCTCTCAGAACTATGCCCACTGGGCTTCCGGGTGCTTCACCAGCCGCCTGCCCAGGGCAGGGGTGGTGGGGTGGTGGTTATTATTAGGGAGAGTCTTTGTCCGCGAGTGGCCACTGTCCCTCAGATAGGTGGGTGTGAGTCTCTCCTTTTGAAGTTGGGTCTTACAGTTCAGTTGGGCCTATTGATTACGTACCTGTCTCCCAGCTGCGTGTCATCGGCCCTGCCCAAGCTCCTCGATGTCTTGCCCGGGTTGGCGATTGAGTTCCCCAGGCTTATAGTTCTGGGGGATTTCAATCTGCCCTCCACAGGTGAGGCATCTGAGTTGGCCTGGGAGTTCATGGCCTCGACAGCCATGGACCTGACTCAAATAATTCAAGACCCGACCCATAATGGAGGGCACACACTCGACCTGGTTTTTATCTCTGGGCAGTGGATTAATGATCTGGGTAGGGAGGATTTAACTATCCAACCCCTGTCATGGTCCGATCATTTTCTTCTCCAGCTAGATTTTCAGTACGCCACCCTCTGCCGCTGGGAGGCAGAACCAACGAGGTGGTTCCACCCCAGGCGCCTGATGGACCCTGAGAGGTTCCAGACGGAGCTTGGGACATTTCCTGCTTCCCTTGCCCACGACTCTGCCAAGGCCCTAGTAGTAGCCTGGGATAGGGCTGCTGCTGGGGCCTTGGATCGAGTTGTGCCTTTGCGGCCTCTGACCCAGCGCAGATTCCTGGTTTACTGAGGGACTCCGAGAGATGAAGCACCAGAAAAGATGCCTAGAGAGCTGTTGGAGGTCCAGCAGATCTGAATCTGATCGAACATGGCTAAGAACTTATCTTAAGTCTTTTTTTTTATTGAAAAGTTTTACAATACATTTTGAATACAACCCCCCCTCCCCTACCCCTCTCCCCCCCTCCCCAACCCTCCCCTCCCCCCTCCCCGACTTCCCAGAGCTAAATACAGGGTATAGAAATACAAACAAACATAATCTAAAATATGCAAGCAACAATAAAATATTAAATTCTATCACACTTTAACTCTCAGTAAAATAACTACAAGCTAGTTATACATCATATATATCCACTACTTATTCAAATGTTAAATGAAACTTTTTAGTCCCATATTTATTCTGAATATAGTCAATCCACCTCCTCCACTCCACAATGTATCTCTGTTGCGATTGATCTTTCGAATACGCTGAGATCTTTGCCATTTCCGCCAAGTTAGAAACTTTTAAACTCCACTCTTCTATAGTAGGCAGTTCCTCCTTCTTCCAATATTGCGCTATTAAAAGTCTCGCTGCCGTAATTAAATTCAACATCAACTTAGTATCTACAACGGTGGTATCTCTAATAATACCCAATAAAAACAGTTGTGGAGAAAACTTTAACCTTTTCTTGAATATTTTTTGCATGTTCCACCAAATTTTAATCCAAAAAGCTTTAACCTTTTTACAAGTCCACCATATATGATAATACGTTGCATCCTCACAACCACACCTCCAACATTTGGGCTGGCAGTTCGGATACATACTTGCTAATTTTTTAGGATCTAAGTGCCACCTATAAAACATTTTATAAAAATTCACTCTTAAATTTTGGGCCTGTGTAAATTTTACATTTCTAACCCAGATCTTTTCCCAGGTATCCATTGTAATAACTTCTTGAAAATTCTAAGCCCACCTTATCATACAGTCTTTAACAAGTTCCGTCTCTGAATCAATTTCTATCAATGCAATATATATCCTTTTTATATGTGCTTGACCTTGATCTCTAATTTGCTTTACCACATTTTCATCAATCATTGAAAAAACAGTTTTCTGGTCCTCTTTCCATCTAGCCTGTAATTGCCCATACTGAAACCAGGTTTGTACAATCTTTTCTTCTTTTAAAATATTATATGGCTTTAATTGCCATACATTCCTCTCAAAACTTAAAATTTCCTTATATGTAGTCACATCATATTTAAATCCCACATTTATATTTTCTATTGCGTGTTTAGGTATTGCCCAAATTGGTATCTTATAATTTAACTTATGTCTATACTTTTTCCAGACTCGCAGCAGAGCATATCTTAAGATATGTATCTTAAACACATTATCCACCTTCTTGTCATACAATAAATATGCATGCCATCCAAATAACAAATCATAACCCTCAAGATTTAATAATCTCGCTTGTGTTAGATTAAACCAGTCGCTTATCGCTGACAAAGCAGCAGCCTCATAATATAATTTGAGATTAGGCATTTTAAGACCACCTCTTTCACGCCTATTTTGCATTATCTTAAATTTAACTCGTGGCTTTTTCCCTGCCCAAACAAATTTATTAACTCCTTTTTGCCATTCCTCCAAATTTAAATCCTTTTTAAGTATAGGTATCATTTGAAATAAAAATAAAAATTTTGGCAAAACATTCATTTTCACTGCTGCGATTCTCCCCAATAAAGATAATTGTAATTTTTTCCAACTATCTAATTCTTTTTGTACTTTTCCCCATAACTTTTCATAATTATTTTTATATAACTTCACATTTGAGGCTGACAAATATATCCCCAAGTATTTAATCCTTTTAACTATTTCAAATCCCGTTAGCTCTTCTAAAACAGCCTTTTGTGATACTGTCATATTTTTAGACAATATTTTAGTTTTTTGTATATTGATCTTAAATCCAGAAACTTTCCCATATTGCGTTATTATCTCCATCAGTTCTACAACTGAATAATCGGGCTGAGTTACTGTAACAACCAGATCATCTGCAAACGCCCTCAATCTATAATCCTGATCTCTTATTTGGATTCCCCTAATTTTATCCGAATCACGTATTTTAATCAGTAATATTTCCAATGTTAAAACAAATAATAGAGGTGACAACGGGCACCCCTGCCTTGTACCTTTTTCAATATTACATAATTCAGTCAGGCTATTGTTAACTATTATACGGGCTGTTTTCTTTTGATATATTGCCCTAATTGGTTGTAAAAATTTATCCCCAAATTCCATTTTCTCTAATACTCTCATCAAAAATTGCCAATCCAATTGATCAAAGGCTTTCTCAGCATCCAAAAAGATCAGCGCTGCAGGGATCTGATTGTTTCTTTCCAAAAATTCCAATAAATCTACAATATGTCTCACATTGTTCTTCATTTGTCTACCACTTATAAATCCAGTTTGATCACCATGAATTACTTGTTGTATTACCCTCATTAATCTATTAGCTAAAATTTTTGCAAATATCTTGTAGTCCGTATTCAAAAGTGATATTGGGCTATAATTTTTAGCTTGGGTGACATCCTGATCTTCCTTCGGGATCAAAGAGATAAAAGCAGTCTTCCAAGATGGAGGTACCCCTCCTCCCATTTGAATTGTCTGAAACAATTCCCTTAAAGGCTTCACCATTTCTAACTGTAAATTTTTATAATACACAGCAGTCAATCCGTGAGTACCCGGCGCTTTACCCACTTTCAGTTGTTTGATTGCTAGAAAAATTTCTTCATCAGTTATCAATTGATTCATCCCTTCCTTTTGTTCTTGCGTAAGAACAGGAATATTAGCTCTTTTCAAATAATTATCTATGTCTACATCTCTAATCTTATCTCTAGCATACAATTTAGAATAAAAATCAACAAAAGTCTTTTTAATAAGACTCTGCTGGTAGACTACTTTACCCTTATGTTCTATTCTATCTATATTAGAAGCCCTTTGCTTCTTCCTTAACAAGTAAGCTAACCATCTACCTGGTTTATTAGCATTACAAAAAGTGTTATGTCTAACATACCGTAAGTTAGTTGCCACTTGATCTGCCATTAACTTATCAAACTGACCCCTTAATAAAGTAATTACCTCTTTAATCTTCCCATCGGATGGATTCAAAATTAAAGCCTTTTCTTTTTCCTTAATTTCATCCTCTAATTCTTTCCTCCTAAATTCCAATTTACGTCTATATTTATTGTTCAAATATATTAATACGCCTCTCATATAAGCTTTACTTGCATCCCAAACCATCTCAATAGAAGTACCTTTATGCATATTAATTTTTAAAAATTCCTTCATCTGTTTTTTACACTCTTCCACATTTTCCTGGTATCTAAACAAATTTTCATTTAAGCGCCAGGATCGTCTATCCCTATTATCTTTGTCTATCTCTAACCATACTGGACTATGATCAGATATAGTTCTTGGGCAAATCTTGATCTTCTTAATCCTAGAAAAAAAATCATTAGTAATTAATACAAAATCAATCCTAGAAAAAGATTGATGCCTGTTGGAGAAAAAAGTAAAGTCTTTTTCTTGCAAATTCCTCTCTCTCCAAACGTCTCTCAATTCCAAGTCATCCTTCATTTCAAAAAAAGATTTAGGCAGTTTAGCATGACTTGGGGTACTTTTAAAAAAAAAAACCCTTGTCCATTTGTACATCCAGAACGCCATTCCAGTCTCCCATCAAAATACAGGATTTATAATCCCACTGGATAATCTTGCTGTGTAATAAACTGTAAAAATCTCCTTGTTGTTGATTAGGAGCATATAGTCCAACCAAAAGCGTTTGCTTGCCTTCTATTAACAGTTCAATTATAACATATCTTCCTTGTTTATCTGCTTCAATTAAAGTCGCTGTCAAAGTGTTCTTAATGTAAATGACCACTCCGTTTTTCTTATCAGTTGCAGAAGCAATAAACTGTGTACCCAACCTCGAGTTTAACAAATACTTTTGATTCGTGGCTCTAATATATGTTTCTTGTAGACAAATAATATCATTCTTAAATTGCTTTAAATATTGAAATACTTTCTTTCTCTTCTGTGGTGAGTTTAGACCATTAACATTCCAGGTTAGGAGCTTTGTCACCATCTTTCGCGACCTGAAGCTTTTGGAGCGCTTCTTCCAAAATCACCTGCACTCTCTTTGGTCGCGCTCCTCCCACTGCTTCACTATAAGTAAGTTTTTGAGGTGCCGTCATAACTCTCTGCTGTTCTTGCTCTTGCTCTTGTCTCATTCATCTAGCAGCAGCACGTGTCATTCTTTGGTCTCTAACCTCCTCCGATGATACTGAAATTTGATCCACTCCTGTAACTTTCTGAAATTCTCCATCTTTCAGCTGCGTAACTCCTTCAGCGCCTTGTGCATTCTTACTTTGTGGTTGACGCTCTCCCTCACCATTCTTCTTTTTGGATTCCAAAAGTGGTATAGGGACTGCCTTTAAAACATTGGTATAGAAATCACATGCCTGTAACACTGTAAGAAGATGATGTCTCGTGCCTGCATACATCACCACCATACCCACTGGAATCTCCCATCTGAACTGAATATCCTGTCTTCTTAATTCTTCTGCCAAAAAAGCAAACTCCTTTCTTCTTAAAATCTTTGGAGGGATCTCTTTTAAAATCAAAACTTCTTGCTCTGCAATCGCAAATTTACTATTATAAAAATCTTGAATGACCTCATTTCTAATTGCTCTCTTTGTAAAATAAACCACCACATCTCTAGGTAATTTCCTTTGTCTTGCAATCCATGAATTAACACGAAATATTTTGTCTATATCCACCATAATATCTTCTGCTGAACGCCCCAAAACACCTTCCAGGGCTTCTGAAACTACTTTTTTCAAATTTTCCTTAGAATCCTCTTTTAAGCCCCTAATTCTCACAGCAAACTCCATCTCATGGTACTAGACCATGGTTAAATCATCTTCAATCTTATCCATCACAGTTTCAGCATCTGTCATTTTAGCATCTAATCTGATGTTATTTTGACTAAGTTCTTCTACTCTCTCGTCCAAGCACTCAATGCAAACGGCCATGCCTTGAAATGCAAGTAAAATGTCTGCCCTCATTTCTGTTAGCTTCTAATCCATAAGGGGGCATTAAAGCCTGTAACGAAGATTTTTGCACCGGGGAAGTCCCCGCACTTCTAGGAACTTTAGATGATTTGGCAGCCATTTTCATCCACTCAATTCTGTTGCGCACTTTCACTTTTTAAAAATCTCCACAAAGTCCACTGAGTTAAAGATCATATACTTGCTCTGACATGATTCTCCTGTACAGCTCTGCCAGCATCCAAGCAATCCAAAGTTCACTCTCGCTGGCAGGGATGGTTGCTGTGCCCTGCTGTACTCCAAAGCCCTGGAGCAGAGGCATCCCGAGGTCCGGAGCAAACTCAGGCTTCGGGGGGGCTCAATCCTTCAACCACCAGAGTTTCAACTCTGGCGGTCTGGGAGAGCTCTACCCCTGCCTGGGCGCTCATCCCCTCCTCTTCTCCTGAGAAGCGGGCTTCCGAGCCGCCAAAACAGCTGATCGGCGCTGTTTTCAGCGGTTCTACGGAGCGACGGGGCTGACAGCCTAAATGGCTGCCGGCGGCGGAGCCTTGCCACCTGGAAGCCCCGAACTTATCTTAAGTCTTACCTAGTGGCAATGGAAGCGGCAAAGCATGCTTACTTTTCCACTCTCATTGTGTCCACAGATAACTGCCCAGCCGCCCTGTTTAGAGTGACCCGCTCACTGCTCAATCAGCGACCGAGGGATGACCCCTTGCAGGGTAGGGCTGTTGTGATTCAGTGTCAGCCTGTGGGTTCGGCAGTTGGGTCAGACGATTCAGAGGAGGAGCAGGAGGAGGGGTTTGGAGAGCCTGCAGAGGACAGTCCTGAGGCATCGCAGAGCTCTCAGCCAGGCCCCTCCCATCTGGTTACTACTCAGACCCAGCTTGGAGGAAGATGACCCACAGCTGGCCTTGTTCAAGGACGCCCGAAGCAGGAGGCAGTCAAGTAGGAGTAAACAGAGGAAGGCAATGGGGCACCTTGGAAGGAGGCAAAGAGAAGCCATGCCTTGAAACTGTTTAAAAGGGGAATGTGTGGGAGGGCTGGTTGCTGAAGGCAACCGTTTGAATAGCTTCTGTTTTAGTGGTTCGTATTTTGTTTTGCTCAGTTTGCTCTGTTTTGGATCTGTTTTGTGTAAATAAATTTGGCGGGCTTACTTCCAGCCTTTTGCCTTTTGTAAAGGGGTTGTCCCTGCCTTTTCTGCAGGGCCAGTAGTAGGCTGGAACAGAACAAGGGCTGAGGAATTTGTACAGTATCTGCAGGACAAAATCGCTCAGATCTGGACTGGTTGGACTCCGACTGGGTGGAATCCGGCAGAGTGGAGAGGGCAGGTCTTGGTTATACCATTTGGGGTGAGTTTGACCCTGTGTCTTTGGATGATGTGGACAGGATTATGCATAGACTGAGCACTACAACTTGTCTATTGGACCCATGTCCCTCCTGGCTGGTTTTGGCCGCTGGGGAGGTGACAGGGGACTGGCTCCAGGCAGTTGTCAACGCTTCATTGATGGAGGGTGTCTTCCCCTCTGCCTTAAAAGAGGCGGTGGTGAGGCCCCTTCTCAAGAAGCCTGCTCTGGACCCGGCCTCCTTGCTAAGTTTGTATCCACATATCGCTGCATCTCCTCCATTTCAAGGCGGGACATAGCGTACATTCTTGGTCGGGGGAGTTTGGCCCCTGGTAACAGTTCAATGGAACAATCATTGGTATGGTGAGGAGGCAAGGTATCACATTCTTTCTCACTAAATGCCTCCGCTGGGTCCTGGTACTCGTTGGGGATGAGCAGCTTGCCAGGTGGCCGTAAGGCAACCATGTGTGCTCGCTCATTGGGTGGGCTAAAATCCCCTGTAACATTTGTTGAATTAATGGGGGGGATCAGGCCCTATGGGTAATTTCACAGTTCTCATTCCTTTTTCCCACAAGATAAATGGCTTCCATTTGTCTAGCCAGGCTAGTCCTAGGATCACAGTCTCAGACATCTTCGGAGCTACCAGGAAGCGAATAAACTCCCAGTGCTCGCCTATTTCCTGGTGTAAGGGCTCCATTAATTGTGTGACTAAAGTCCCTACCATTAGGGAGCCACCAGCTTGCTCAAACCTCACAGGTTTGGAGAGCAGCTTAGCCCGTATGCCCAGTCTCAAGGCACATGACAGGCTAATGATGCATCAGGAGCAGCCAGTATCGACTAGCACTTTCAGGTCTACTTGTGCCCCTGACTTAGGGATTATGAGTTTAGCAGGCAATAAAAAAGGTAGGATGCATCTACTCACCATCGGGTCATTCTCCACTTTGTCGTCGCTGTCGAAAGAGGGTAGAACAGGGGTGGATCCAGTCTGAGTTCAGGTGTCCTCCCGTGTGGGGGATGTGACCTGGACAACAGGTTCCTGTGTCATCCGGTTGGCTTTCTCTCCCTTTAGCCGCTGTGCAGGTCTCTTTCTCACTGCTGGTCCTGGTCTGTTCTGCTCTTGGGGGAAGGGGACTGGGCATTTCACTGCTCGATGTCCCTGCTGTCCTCATCGGAAACACTTAATTGCTGGGTCTACAGGTGGCTTGGGTCTTTCAGCCCTCACAGTAGTTGGAGAACTTCGTGGGAGTGATTGCCATTCAGGTTGTTCTGACCTTGGCTCGGGTTCAGGTAGGAGAGACTTCTTATACAGTGCAAGCTGAACATCTAATTTCACCGCTGCCTGGTACCATTCATACAGTTGGTCAGGGACAGCTGAGTAGATACATGCCAGAGAAAGGTAGTCATGTAACCCTTCTCTAAAAAGATGATTTACGGATTGTTCAGGCCATCTCTCTATCCGACTGGCCAGCTTTCGAAACTCCTGCACGTACTCCAGGGCAGGCCGGCCAGCTTGTTTTATCTTGTGGATTTGCTCTTCTGCTTTGAGGGCAATGGATGGGTCCTCAAATCTTTCCCTCAGCCCTAGGAGTAAAAGGAGGGGGTCTTCTAAGTCAGAGGCTTGCTTGTCATATAAATTGTTCAACCATTTGGATGCTTCTCCCTCTAGGCTGGACACAATCACATTGACCATAGCACCTGGGTCCGGGTAGAGATGAGGCCAGCTATTCAAATGAGAGCATATGTGGTTGAGGAAGAAAATCAGTTTCTCTGGGCCCCCATCGAAGGTTGCTCTGAAGGGTGGGCTCATCATTGGTTGCTGGGGCCCCCATTGCTGCTGGCCCCACCCTGGTTGTTGATTAAATGGTTGCTGGGGCTGCCACTGCTGTTGTTGTGTCTCCAGTTGCTGCTGGCCTCACTCTGGTTGCTGATTTAATGGCTGCCAGGGCCCCCACTTCTGCTGGCCTCACTGGTCCTGCTGTATGTTCAGGGGTTGCACGTTTGGGTCCTGCTGCTGCCACCCTTGCTGTTGTCCTCCCACCAGCTCCTGATCTCCAGGCTTCTGCACCACCCCCAGCTGTTGCAAGGCTTCTATTAGCTGGGGCAAGCTCAGAGGTTGTTGGTCTTTCACTTGTGGGGGTTTCCCAACCTCACATTGCTGCAGAAGCCCCAGGCTGGGGTCCTCTGTCTCTATGGGTCTGGAGGGCTTGGCAGGGGACTCCTGGGGCTGGCAGGCAGTCTGATCTGCAGACAGGATTTTCCACTCACCCAGATTCTCAGTGCTAGACGATCTGGCAGCTCTCCACCATTTTGCTTTTTGGGGCTCCGGCAGTACAGTCTCAAGGCATGTGCAGTCTCCACTGGAGTGATTCCAGCCTGACAACCAGTTGACCTTTGCTAACTGTTCTGATTCTGCCCCCAGATGGCAGTTCTGTAAAAATTCGTCTTCCCACAGCATACTGTCAGTGAAATCCTGCTCTGCAATGTTGGCAGCTGCCAAATCTTCAGTTCTCAGCCAATTCTCTGTTTCCATGATAAAGATTCTCCTCTGAATATTTGCCAACTTCTCTCAAGCCCATATACAATGGCAGGTTGTTTGAAAGAATGTAGATTCTGGCATGATGTCATGGTCCCAATAAATGAGACATTTCAAACAAATTGCAGGCATATTATTTATCAAAAAGTCTTAGTAATGAAACAAAACATCGGCACTCATGGAGGGATGCCAGAATCTGAAATCTCTTCCCCCCCCAAACCCATCATAACACACACTCAATCTCCACCCTTATCTCCACGTCATAAATCACATTATCCAATTAGTTTTACATATGAGGTTTCACTTCCCATTCTGTACGCGGGCTTTTGCAATCTTCTCACAACTTCCAGGTGATTCTTCCCTCCCAAATGAAGCAATTAAAGTAACAGGCTGTCTCTTATATTGTCAGTGCAAAAACATGTCAATGTTTGCAGCATTGACAGGGCTTCTGTATAATATACATATAGTTCCTTGTATAATGTATTAATGTTTGAATCAATATTTATCAGGTGTTATTTCAAGTTGATTCCATATTACTCATATCTTTTGTACTGTAGTTTCTAGGTATTTTTTCACTCATTTTGTGCTGAATACAGATTGTATTCTTGCTAAATTAGTGCAATCCAATGTTTTCTGTTTAAGTCTGTAGCATTTTATAGCTTTGTTTTGTTAAATTCAGTTAAATGTGGATTATACTGCTTTTAGTAGTTTTATGTGTCTTAAAAAGTTCATTTTCTGGAGTGTCTTTCATTGCCTCCTGTTCATTGTAGAGGAGAGGAAAGTGATAAAAGCAGCTGAGATTTTGTTTCTCACACTTAAAAAAAATGAAAGGAATTTAACACATTCTGGTGAAAGAGAAGTTCCCTGAGGATGGGTTCCAGCAGGAGTCTGAAAGCTCGGAAGACTAAACCTCTGGTCCCAGTGACTGACCCAGATTGGATCTGGCAAGGAAAGTAATATTTATTAGTCCCAACTTCAGGAGGACAGAAACTAATTCTAGGCTGTATTGAACAAGAACAAAAAGGACATATGTTAAAATCAAGATGCTACTTCATGATGGTTAAAGATGTTATAAGCAGTACAAGTTCACATATGGAAGTACTGGAGACTGAGTTGAAAGCAGCAAGATTTTTATTCATGAGTTTGCAAACATGGGTTCACAAAGGTGGACCCAGAACAGAAAATACACCAGCCTTTTATTTCCCCTCACAAGCTTAGTCCCCCTCCTATTCCCTTTCCCATTTTACCAAAACATTCTATTGAAAACATGTCCCTAATATGGTTTATATTTCCATTTTTCTAAGAAGCCAGGCTCTGCACCTGTGTCATCTGCTTACCACTTTAACCATGACCTTTTTCTAGCATAACTTAAGCCTTCTTTTTGTATTTCCTCTACTTGCGGTTTTAGCTGGCATTTTACTACTTACTTTTCTAATGTCAAAACTGCTCCAGCACTTATGTTTATGCTTGCACTTTAGAAGCAATAGCTACTCCATTTCATAAATGACAGATTAAAGCTTTACCTTTAGAAACAATATTAATTCCATTATTTCCCTAAATAACAAATATATTTTCTGAATGGGGATTTTATTGTCAAAGAACTTAGCTGTAGAAATGAATGGGAGAGAGAATGCTACATTATTTGCTGAAACATCATTTTAAATTCAATTTATCAGTGACTGGACTTACACCTCCCACATGGCAAGTGCTTCTTTCCCCTCCCCTTCAAAATGCCCTGGAGTATATTTAGTAACTGGTGGGAAGAGTATCACTGTGCTAAGGAAGAATGAGGAAAAATAGTTATCTGCTTGGAGAAACTCTGTTGCAGTTAGTAAGCTCCTCCATCTTTCTCTCATTTGCAGTATACATGCAGACTTAAGTATAGAATCTCTATAAAGAACATCACTATAACTATTAGAGAGTAATCTTTTATCTGCAGTACTTTGCTTCTGATAATAAATAACTTATAGATGTGGTGAATGTGTCTAGAGTGGTTTAGTTAATAAGGACCTGGAAACTTGATTCATTTTTAGTCTTCGTTATCTGAAATGCTGGCCTAACCAAAAACAAACCCAAAAAGATTTGTCTTAAGTGATATTTTGCATTGGAAATACTAAATATTTTTAACTTATGTTTGCTATTTATACTATTTGCAGGCAACTTTCCTACATCCAGAAGAAATGTCAGAATGAACCTGAAGGACCAGGATTGGCTGCCTTAACATCTGAAGGAAAAACCTCATGGACAAAGGTTTGGATTTTTGTTTTAAGAAACATTTGGTACAGATTGATAGGGGCTTTTATGTTTAATAATTGTTTTGTTTCCCTCTTAGACACATGATTATCTTATCAGCCTTGATCTAAAAGAACTTTCTCTGTTGGAAACAATACAGAGTAGCTTATTTGTAATATGCCTAGAATCAGGGATGTCAAACTTGCTTTTTTTCCATTGCCAGCAATGGGGTGGGCGCAGTTTTGCCATGACGCATCCGGTCCACGGGCCGGCAGTTTGACACCCCTGGCCTAGATAATTCAAGTCCTCAAGCTACACCTGAAGCTCATAGAGAGGTACTTAAAGAATGCCAGAATTCGAAGTCCAAGCCACCCTTAATAGTCTGCTCAGTTTTAAGAAAATTGTATTTAACTGACCATAAATAGCCTTGTTATATCATAGAACAAAGGATAACTACACCATGTATCTGGTTTATTTCAAATGCAAATTATTGTATGTCACAGATAGAATGTGAGAATTAAGAAAGGATATAAATGGGCAAGATCAAAACATAAGGTGGTTTAATTATACATTTGTTTAGTCAACAGTAAATTCCATTTTTAGAAATACTTCCCTCAGTTACATATATATTGGATTGTAACCTGGACTGCATATTTTTTTTGTTTTTGTTTTTTGAGCCATAATTTCTCATAATGGCTATTAAAACTGTGCAGATTTTAGATATCAAATCTAAAACTAAACCCACCACACAGCCCTCCTACCTATACAATATAAAGTTCCAATAGGTAGTTAAACGTGGGCAAGAGAGGGAAATCATTGATCAACTAGTAGAGAATAAGCTATTAATAGTAATTATTCCTTTACATAATTTACACCCATTATTTATAACCACCATTGTTTTGTCCCAGAGATGCAAAAAGAGAGACTATTCAGATGGTGGAAACGGAGGTCAAGTGCTAAAAAATCATATGCAGAATGCTACCTCAAAAAGTCATCTTATAAAATTCCCAGCTCCACCCAGACTAAGCTGATACTCATGATGATTCCACCTTTCAGGGAGGTGCTCTTTCCTGGGGGAGCCCAACCCTGCAATCTTCACCATTCAGCCTTCTGTTTTTCTACTATCAGCAAGACTATTGGGGGAGAAAATTCAATGACTGGAGTTGCAGAATCAGTGGATGTCACAAGGTTCTACTTCAGAATCAAATGTTAAATTTAAATTGCTTTGACATGATTAAACATTTTTTGCACTATATCTGGATGAAATTATAATAAAGCTGCCACTGGCCAATGTTATATAATCTTTAATTCAGTGTCTAGCAGTGTGTGGGTGAGCATTATCATGAACCAACACACCGGAAGTGGTGCCATAGAAAATCCTGCCAAATGGGACTTCCAGTTTTGCACAGTAGCACAGCAGCCAAAGGATCGTGGGGCTCTGCACCCTACAGCCAATTTCTGCCTGCCAGGGTACCCTAAATGGGGCTGAAGTTGCCCCGCAGAGGCAACATAGAAGGGGGGAAGTCCCGTCGATTGCAGTCGATCTGATCGGTTTTGGAAAAGCCCTCCAGAAACTGGCAAGAGAAAGGCTAACTTAACTTCCAAGTCTAGCCCAAGCTACAAGCAACTGAAGTCCAAAAGTACTACTCTAAGCTGACTGTAAACAACATGTTTGGAACTGGGTAAGAACAGTGATTTTCTCTCTTGTACTTGGAAATTGATTTCCTGGAAAAAGAAAAACTTCAAGAAGCAAAAAGCCTCTGAAAGTGAGGAGGGGGACCTTTGCCCCACCCTCCTGCAGATGGATGTGGCAAATTAAACTTTTCAGGGGGAACAGAAATATATTGAAATGAAAAGAATATAAGACTTAATTTGGATAAGTTTGAAATTGGTGGATTCTGTTAAGATTTTCCTTTTATATCATGAAAATAGAAGTAAATAATTGTCTATTACTGAAAGAACTGGTGCTGACATCTAGTGTTGGATGAAAATATACAACAGCAACTGCTCTATTACAGGGACTGGCAAGGCCCAGGAAAAGATAAATTTGACTTTGGTGACCTTCAATGTCTTAATAACAGAGAACAGCTGTGACAAAAAAAAGAAAACATTTTGGACTTTCTACAAAGTGAGAATTATAAACTCTAAAAAAAAAATTTACCTTTCTGGATTACAAATACTAAATCAATTGTTACTCTAAAGCTGTCTGCAAAGAAAGGAAAACCCTGATTTTTGGCTATCATGGAAAACCAGAGATCTGTAGAAAGAACATACGAAGAAAAAACAAATACTTTCCAGAAGGAGATCTATGCTATATTGCAACTAATCCAAACAACAATAATCTCAAACCACGAGGAAATTAAAAATAACCTTGAAAACCTAAATGAACACATCTCCAACTTAACTTTACAACATAAAAATTCTCAGAAAATAAAAATAGAGAGCGAACAGAAAAAACAGACAACTGAATACGAGACAGAGGAGAGAAATTTTGAGATGGAATTTAACAATATAAGGAAATATGACTTAACCCAGATGGAAAAATATTTACAGGAAACTCTGGACATGGAAAAGACAAACTACACTTTAAGATTACAAAATAAGTTTGAGGACAAGAAAAAAGAGTTGGCAAAATGGATTTTGCCAGAATTATGAGAATTTGAGAGACAAAAAATAAAATCAAGACAGAAAGAAAGGAAAAGATTTTCAATGAATATGAAGGGGTGAAACCTTCCTATAAAAACATCTTTCCTGTTTTGCCTTTTGTACCTGCAACAACATTTATAAGATTATGGGAAGATACTTTGATTCAACGAAGCATATTGAACAGGAAAGATGTTGGGCAAAAAAAAAAAAAGGCTAAAGTGAGAATTTAAAAATTAGATGATTGGAATTACCAGAGGGAGTATTTTAAAATTAAACATTTGTTTGAATATGGTTAAAGAAATAGAAAGATTTTGAATATAAATGAAGATTAGTTTAAGAGGGATGAACCCCTCAAGTAATATAGTATGCCTCCTTTCTTTTTTCTTTTGTGTTTGGTTTTTTGACATGAGAAATATAAAAATGTTGGTATGGTTTATATAAAAGAAATGTTTTCTCTGTTTTGTCTTTTTTGTCTTATTTTTCTTTAAGATATGAGAAATGTAAAAATGTGATGGCTTGTATGAGAAAAAAGACTTAAATACTTAAGTGTAACTAATTTTGAGAAAATCTTAACCAGTAAGAATGTTTTGAATATTGTGGGGAAAACAAATTTAAATAAGAATGTAAACAGGATTTATGACAAGGCAATCAAGATGATCAATGAAAAGAAGCTTTATATTGATGTGGTTATTATTTCCAGAAACATGAGAAAAATGGCTATATTTAATTGTCATTTATTTAAACTGTATTAATTTAAGGCTGGCAAAAGAGAATATTATTGGAAGAAGAGGAAATAAAGTAAAGCTATTATATGGACTATAGAATTATAGAAATTAATTATTATTGTTTTTTTAAACACTAACCCAGACAACATGCTGTTTACCAAATATTAATGTGTATGCTAAAAATCAATAATATATATATTTTTTAAAAAAGAAAATCCTGCCAAATGTGAAGATGACAAAGGAGTACTGCTAGTGAAGTTCATGGAGCATGGTTCGACCATCAATTCAGAAGTCTACTGTGAAATGTTACAAAAACTCAGATGAGCCATCCATAACAAGCATCGGGGCATGCTGACTTCCAGTGTGGTGTTGGTTCACGGTAATGCTCGTCCACACACTGCTAGACACACCCAAGAACTTTTGAAGCAGCTCTGTTTTTGATCACCACCACCCCCCCATAGCCCAGATTTGACACCAAGCAACTACTACTAAGGAATTTCAAAACTTGTAAGATATTATGACAAGTGCCTCAATTTGAATGGTGATTATGTAGAAAAGTAATGTAATGTTGTAGTTTTCTAATGTGTGTAATAAAAGTTCTGTATCTGTGAGTGTCTGTCATTGATAACCAAACGGAGGTTAATTTTCGAATTGCCCTCGTAAAAGGAAAAAAGAATGACATTGCTATAGGTGTATACTACAGGCTACCCAACCAAGCAGAAGAAATAGATGAACTTTTTGCTAAACAGCTAACAAATGTATGTAGGAAACATACCTCAGTAGTAATGGGAGACTAACTACCCTGATATCAACTGGGAGAAACACTCTGCAGGAAGTGGGAGATCAAACAGATTCCTAACCAACGTAGCTGACAACTTTTGTCATCTGAAAAGTAGAGGAGGGAACTAGAGGAAAAGCTATACTAGACCTAATTCCTACTAAGAGAGAAGTGATAGACAGAGTTGAAATTGCCGGAACCCTAGGCAAGAGTGACCACGTCATACTGGAATTCAATATAATGCAAATACAAGCAATAGAACATAATCCAGCCAGTGTCTTAAACTTTAAAAGAGCTGATTTTAACAAACTCAGAGACAGCCTAAGAAAAATTCCATAGATGAAAATCCTAAAGGGGAAAACAACTCAAGAAGTGTCGGAAACATTGAAAAATATTCATTCTTTCCATCAGTCTTCATGCAAAAAGAAACTATAGCCCAACCTACCAAAAACCTAACTGTATAAGACAGACTAGAAACAAAAACTACAGTAAGAAAATGGTTAGAGAACACTTATCTGATCTTTATGAATATAAATCACCGGGACCTGATAGATTACATCCCAGAGTTCTGAAGGAGCTAGCAAATGTCATCTCAGAACCATTGTACCATATCTTTCAAAAATCCTGGAACACCAGGGAACTACCAGAGGATTGGAAAAGAGCTGTTGTGGTTCCCATCTTCAAAAAAGGGGGGGAAAACAGACCCAGGAAACTACAGACCAATCAGCCTAACAACAATACCTGGGAAGATAATGGAAAAGATAATAAAAAAACAGATTTGTGAACATCTAGAAGCAAAGTTATAAATAAAAGCCAGCATGGATTTGTTAAAAACAGATCTTGCCAAACCAATCTTATTTCATTCTTTGACAAAGTGACTAAATTAGTAGACCAGTGAAATGCTGTGGAGATAGTATACTTAGACTACAGCAAGGCATTCGACAAAGTAGACCACAACCTACTTCTTGGTAAGCTAGAAAAATGTGGGATAGACAACATCACCACCAGATCGATTTGTAACTGGCTGACAAACCATACCCAATGAGTTATCCTTAATGGTACTACATCTAAATGGAGGGAAGTAAGCAGTGGGGTACCACAAGGTTCCGTCTTAGGCCCAGTCCTCTTCAATATCTCCATAAATGACTTAGATGAGGGTATAGAAGGGGAACTCATCAAATTTGCAGATGACACTAAGCTGGCAGGAATAGCCAACACCCCAGAAGACAAGCTCAGGATCCAAAAAGAAATTGACAGACTTGAACAATGGGCCCTATCCAACAACATGAAATTCAATGTGGAGAAAAGCAAGGTTTGACACCTAGGCAGGAAAAACCAAAGGTACAAGTACAGATTAGGAGAAACCTGGCTCAAAACCAGTAACTGTGAGAGGGACCTTGGAGTCCTAGTGGACAATCACTTAAATATGAGCCAGCAGTATGCAGCAGCAGCCAAAAAAGCTAATACAATCCTTGGTTTTATAAACAGAGGCATAGAATCAACGTCACATGAAGTATTATTACCACTTTATAAAGCCTTAGTAAGACCACACCTGGAATACTGCATCCAATTTTGATCACATTACAAAAAAGATGTTGAGACTTTGGAAAAAGTGCAAAGAGCAGCAACAAAGATAATTAAAGGCCTGGAGACTAAAACATATGAAGAATGGTTGCAGGATTTGTGTTTGGCTAGCCTAGAGAAAAGAAGGACTAGGGATTACATGATTGCAGTATTCCAGTATTTGAGAGGTTGCCATAAAGAGGAGGGGGTCAACTTATTTTCCAAAGCACCAGAAGGCAAGACAAGAAACGATGGAAACTTATCAAGGAGAGAAGCAACCAGGAATTAAGCAGAAACTTTTTAACATTGAGGACAATTAACCAGTGGAACAGCTTGGCGTCAGAATTTGTGCGTGCTTCATCACTGGAGGTTTTTAAAAAGAGACTGGACAGTCTGTCAGGACCCCCAAAGAAATGTATTGTTTCCCTCTTTATATTTGTCCCTGCCTTTGTAACCATTTTGGGGGGCCTGCCATTCTTTTGGGAAGGGGGATGCTTTGGGGATGCTTTGCACTGTCTTGCCACAATGACCTTCCCCCAGGAGAAGGAATGCATCTCCCTTATCTAGGAGTCGGCGTTTGGAGCCGGAAGAAAATGAAAGCGAGAGAGACCTTGAGGAGCACACCAATGGAGCCAGTTACCAAAACGCTATGCCACCTGTGGATTGGCTGGAATTCAAATGGACCCTGGGGGGAGGAGTAATAATATTATTATTATTATTATTAATTTTATTTGTATACTGCCCTTCTCCCGAGGGACTCAGGGCGGTGAACAGGGCAAACATATAAAAATACAAGGATACAAAAGTTAAAAAAGAATTAAACACAATGCCCAAGCTAAAACAATAAATAGATATATTAAAAGCAACAATAAAATCCCAACCCATCCCCCATCAGGCCAGGCCGGCTTGTTCGAACAAGTAAGTCTTCAGATCGCGTCTGAAGAAGCGAAGGTCGGGCGCCATCTGGAGCTCGACCGGCAACCGATTCCATAAATCCGGGGCGCCCACAGAGAAGGACCTCCCCCTGGGGGCCACCAGACGACATTCTCTGACCGGTGGCACCCTGAGGAGGCCCTCTCTGTGGGAACGCACAGGGCGGAGGGAATTTGATGCCGGCAGCAGGTGATCCCTGAGGTACTCCGGACCCATGCCATGTAGGGCCTTGAACACCATTACCAGTACCTTGAATCTCACTCGGAAGACAACTGGGAGCCAATGCAGAGCAGAGGTGTAACATGGGAGTATTGGGAGACTCCCAACACAATTCTCGCGGCTGCATTCTGTACCAGTTGGAGCCTCCGAGTGGTCCTCAAGGGCAGCCCCATGTAGAGAGCGTTGCAGTAGTCTAAACGAGAGGTCACGAGCGCATGAGTGACCGTACACAGGGCAACCCGGTCTAGATAGGGCCGCAACTGGCACACCAGGCAAACCTGGCCGAAGGCCCCCCTAGTCACAGCCACTATGTGATCCTCCAAAGTAAGCCGTGAATCTAGGAGGACTCCCAAGTTGCGAGCCCTATCTACGGGGGGTAATAGCTCACCCCCCATAGAAAGAGATGGAATATTCTGAATATCCCGGGATGCCGGTATGCACAGCCACTCAGTCTTCTCGGGGTTGAGTTGAAGTCTGTTCCTCCCCATCCAGACCCGGACCGCCTCCAAGCAACGGGACATCACGTCGAGGGCATCACTGGGGTGGTTTGGGGTTGAAATAAAAAGCTGGGTATCATCAGCGTACTGATGATACTCAACTCCAAAACCACGAATGATCTCACCCAGCGGTTTCATGTAGATGTTGAACAGGAGAGGCGAGAGGACCGACCCCCGAGGAACTCCACAAGCAAGAGGTCTCGAGGTCGACCTCTGCCCACCTGCCAACACCGACTGCGAACGTCCCAGGAGATAGGAGGAGAACCACTGAAAAATTGTGCCTCCCACTCCCAATCCCCTGAGACGCCGCAGCAGGATACCATGGTCGATGGTATTGAACGCCGCTGAGAGGTCTAATAGGACTAGGACAGAGGAATATCCCCTGTCCCGGGCCCTCCAGAGATCATTCACCAGAGCGACCAATGCCGTCTCAGTGCTGTACCCGGGCCTGAAACCCGATTGGTATGGGTCTAGATAATCCGCTTCATCCAGGACCAGAGGGAGCTGATGCGCCACCACACTCTCAACAACCTTCGCAAGAAAGCGAAGGTTGGAGACCGGACGAAAGTTATTTAACACAGCTGGGTCCAAAGCAGGCTTCTTGAGGAGAGGTCTCACCACCGCCTCCTTCAAGACGGCAGGGAAACTGCCCTCACTCAAAGAGGCAGATATAACCACCTGGAACCAGCCTCGTGTCCCCTCCCGAGCCGCATAAACCAGCCAGGAAGGGCACAGGTCCAATAAACATGTGGTGGAGCTCAACCTCCCCATAATCCTGTCCACTTCCTCTGGAGTCACAGAATCAAACTCCTCCCAGGTAATATCGACAAGACCGCCCGTGTCCTGATCGTCAGACTCTGCCCAGTCAGAGTCCAGACTGGTCCGAATCCGAGCGATTTTGTCCGACAGATGTTGACTAAACTCCTCGGCACGACCCTGCAAGGGTTCCTCCCTCACCTCCTGATTAAGGAGGGAGCAGGTCACCCTAAACAGGGTGGCCGGGCGGTTATTTGCTGACGCGATAAGGGTAGCGAAGTGATTAGACCTCGCCACCCTTATCGCTGCGAGATAAGACCTAATATAGGTTCTTAGTCGCAATCGGTCGGATTCGGATCAGCTGGATCTCCAACGGCTCTCTAGGCCCCGTCTCCGACGCTTCATCTCCCGAAGCTCCCCAGAAAACCAAGGAGCTCGCTGGGATCTGCACCGGGTCAGGGGCCGCAAGGGTACAACTCGGTCAAGTGCCTCCGTGGCCGCCCTTTCCCAGGCTTCCACTAAGGCATCCGCCGAGTTGTGAGCAACGGGGGAAGGTGGGGACCCCAGTGCTGCCTGGAACCTATCAGGGTCCATTAAGCGCCTGGGGCGGTACCATCTAATTGGCTCCACACACCCACGGCGGGGAGTGGCAAAACGGAAGACCAGCCGCAGGAGATGATGATCGGTCCATGACAGGGGCATAACAATTGGGGAGCCCCCACCAAGATCATCTAACCACCCTCCAGATAAGAAAACCAAGTCAAGGGTGTGGCCTCCCACATGAGTCGGTCCATGAATTACTTGCGTCAGGTCCATGGCCGTCATGGAAGCCATGAACCCCCGAGCTAACTCAGATAATCCTCCCAGGGACAGTAGATTGAAGTCACCCAAAACTATAAGTTTGGGGAACTCAATCACCAACCCTGAGAGGATGTCGAGAAGCTCAGGCAGGGCTGCTGCTGCGTGACTAGGTGAAAGGTACACCAGCAGCAAGCCCAACTGCGCCCCAGGACCACATCTCAGAAAGAGAGATTCACACCTGACTATCTGGAGAACGGTGGCCTCCCGCGGACACAAGGTCTACCTCATAACTACCGCCACTCCCCTGTCCCTACCCTGAGCCCGAGGCTAGTGTAGCACCCGGAAGCCTGGTGGGCAAAGATCAACCAGAGGAATACCACCCTCTGGGCCCAGCCAAGTCTCTGTGATGCAAGCCAGGTCCGCATGCTCACCCTCAACAAGGTCCCGGACAAGAGGAGCCTTATTAACAACGGACCTGGCATTCAAGTACACCAACCAGAGCTCAGGTGGCTGCTCATCCTCGCTCCCGGGACCTCGGGGCAGAAGCAGAGGGTCGGAGCGCCTCACCACTTTTAAATAGCGGAGATGCCCTCCTGGATGTTGATACGGCCCTCTGTTCCTACACCTGCTGCCGTTCCCTAACGTCGTGGGAATAGGTAATCCCACGACCCGCTCCAGAGCTCCGGAGGCAACCGACCCCCGCTCCCCCCCCACGCGATCAATCCCGGACCTGGCCTGAACAACGGTTGATGGACTACCCCCCATATCCAAACAACCACAAGAAATACCCACCCCCCTCCCTAACCCCACAAAAAATTTAACTAAAAAACTAACCAGGGGCCTCTTATTAAATTTATACCGGAGGCCCCTACCCCTGCCCAGCCATCTCTCAGGGTCCCAACAATCGGGCCCTTCATCAAGATTAATAGTGGCAAGAAAGGCGGGTCGCACCCAGGAAGGGGGGGCACCCCTGAGGGTGAACAAGTCCGTGCTGGTATAGCGAATGTAAGCCATAATTGTCCGAGCGAGTCCAGGAGAGGACAGTCCCATAATTAATTAATCAGGAGGATCTAAGACAGAGGGTAAGTGGGTGTCCAGGCCGTCAACCCAGCTTCACTGCCACTCAAGCTTGGTGAACCCCCAGAACAGGCCGACCACCATCCTCTCACGACGGTCGCAGCTCTGTTCCCGGGGGTGGTCTGGAACACACACTCTGGGTAGGGCATACCCCATAGAGCTCTCACCTCTAGGGGGCAGCAGATGTAAGTCTAAGCCACCCTCTCACCGTGGCTTATACCCAGGTCCCTCTGAGTCCTTTGGGGATGGTATGCAGGAAAGCTAGGCAGATGTTCGTACAAGGCAAAGTATGATAGGCCATAGTAGTAGTAGTGCTTTTAATATACTGTTTGCATGGGTTTTTCCCCAGATCTCGCCTTGTTTTCCCTGCTATCACTAGCCCCTAATAAAGTTCCTTTTGAGACAATGCCTGTTTCAAGAGTTCTGCTTTCTTGGGAGGCTTAGATGAGGTAGGTCCTTACATAAGGCAAGATCTGCATAGTGCCCAACCCAGAGAGGCAGCTGCCCTACCGAGGTGGGTCGCAACTGACTTGCCCCTTCCTAGCAGCAGAATGGAAGAGGTTGAAATTGAGACCTGGGGCAAAGACGTCGCTCCGGCAGACCCCGAGGAAGGCACTTCCAGGGACCTGGAGGAGGCTGGACCCTCGGCAGAAGCAGATCGAGCCAGGTGGTCGCTCGGAAAGAAAGAGGACTGGAAAGGGAAGGCTCAAAAAGGCTCAGAAAGTAACTGGAGATCTTACAGAAAACTTCAATATTAAGAAGGGCACAAGACAGGGATGCCCACTGTTATGTACTGGGCTTTTGGAATATCACCACGTGCGTTGCTGGAGAACTAACGGTTCTCCAGCAACCCAGACAGGACATCTCCGGTCCTGTAATTGGTCAACTTTGGGCGGCAAACATGGGTACAATCTGATTGGTTGCTTCCAGAGGGCCTGGCTATATATTGTGGCAGGGTGACTCCAAATCCTCAGTACAGTTTCTGCTTAAATAAAGTATGAGTTTGTCTGTACTCATCTGCGTGTTCTCATTCCTGCTCATCAGAGCCCACGACATAATACCCACTATCTCCATTACTATTTATACTAACATTGGAAGTACTGAATAGAAACATTAGACAAGATATAGAAATTAAAGGACTGGAGATAAAAGATGACAAATATAAATTACAAGCATTTGCAGATGACTTGGTTTTTATACTGGAAGATCCACTGGAAACAAGCACTAAACCTCTGGAGAAAATAGAAAAATTTGGAGAAGTGGCAGGGTTGACAATAAACAGAGAAAAGACTAAAGTGCTAACAAAGAATTTAACAGAAAACAAAAAAAACAGATAACAAAAAAAAACAAATCTTCAAATAGGTAAAAAAAAGTTAAGTACTTGGGAATTTATCTAACAGCAAGATGTGTAACAGTAAAAGAAGATAACTACGTAAGACTGCTAAAACAAATAAAATTGGATTTGGAAAAGTGGAAAAACTTGCAACGTTCAATGTTGGGGAGAATAGCAACAGTGAAAATGAATATCTTACCAAAAATACTCTTTTCATTTCAAACAATCCCTGTAATATTGAAATTCATCTGGCAAGGGGAAAAAAACTAAAATTAAAGTGAAAATGCTACAAGAAGCAAAAGACAGTGGAAGATTTGGACTGCCAGACTGGAGGTTATACTACCAAGCAACCATTCTAACATGGCTTAAAGCAGGGGTGTCAAACTCAATTTCATTGAGGGCCACATCAGCATTATGGTTGCCCTCGGTGGGCCGGATGGGCGTGGCCAGGTGGGCGTGGCCAAGTGGGCGTGACCAAAGCTCCTCTGCCGGGCTTCTTTCATGCATGGGCTCCTCTGCCGGGCTTTTTTCACATGCGAGCAACTTTGCCTGGAGCTGCTACGGGCGAGCAGAGGCGCCCGGCCCGGATCCTGCAAGGCCCCGGCCGAGACACACCCCCAGCAGCAGAGCCGCTCCGGCTCCTCTGCTGGGCTTTTTTCACGTGCGAGATACTTTGCCTGGAGCTGCTACGGGCGAGCAGAGGCGCCCGGCCCGGATCCTGCAAGGCCCCGGCCGAGACACACCCCCAGCAGCAGAGCCGCTCCGGCTCCTCTGCTGGGCTTTTTTCACGTGCAAGCTA